>CATIWF010139367.1:0-21004 GCA_949630135.1 Balakata baccata
ATTTAATAACATGATTAAGTTACTAGCATAATAGACAATAGCGCTCTCCGAGCTTAAGCCAACTTATCCAATAATTAAGAATCATATAGAAATTTCCTACGGTACCGTAAAAGACCCTCAATGGCATGTCATCTATCCTAAGTCTCATCCTTGTAAAGAGGAATGAATAATTATACATATTCATAATTTATTTCAACACAATAGGTTATAATTTTATCTCATTCCATACTTGCATATTATATGACATAATTTACTTTACTAGGGCTTACAAACCTCATATAAAGTACATAATTATATGCAAAGAAAGAAAATTCCAACAATTTAACATATATATATCACACAATATTTATGAGACCAAATTCCTAATATTCCTTTCCAATCAGATTTCTGCCATAATATTGGAATGCATTTATCACCCATTTAGGAACTTAATTATAACTCATAGTCTGCTAAGAAGTTTTAGCTTAATGTCTTAGCTTTCATATGCAGTAAGAATCGTATAAATCTGAATTTTATAGCATAAGTTATAGCTCAAATATCACAAGTTGTTCACTGAAAATTTGCCCTAGATATTATGGACAGCTCCATATCCGACTTTTGTAGCCCATTTTTGGCCTATTTACAAATAGAATCAGAATCCATGTTCTTCATGAAAGTTTTATCCCTATGTGTATAGTTTCATTTCCAATTAGTTTCATACAAATCCGAGTCAGCAACATCACAAATATCATAGTTCACCAAAAAAATCAGATTAAATTCATAGACATTATCAATAGTCATAAATCATCAAAATTATCATTTCCAACATCAATATTATGCCAATCATCATCTCAAGATATAACAACCACCATTTCAAAAATGCATATGGCATGAGTTTAAGAATAAACATGCATATATGTACTAACCTCAAATGAAGCCTCAAAAACCTTAAGCCCTCAAGCTTGCTCTTCCCTTTGGGGGTTACCACCATCCTCTATATCACCTAACAAGATATCAGCATGCCTCTTTTAGGCCAAAGAACAAACATATGTAACATAATTATACTTTTTAAATATAACCCAACTTTAACTATCAAACTATCTCTTTTAACTCAAAATTCATGTCAAGTTTCTTCTTTAACTAATCTAGATTCTAAAAGAAAGAGTTTTAACTCTTCAAAACCATAGCTTGACTAAAGAACTAATCCATATGAAATGGATCTCCACCAAGCACAAAAATGGTAGAAAACAAGAGAAAAGAAGAAGACAAGATGATTTTTAGCTTCACTTACTTCTTCCTTTACCAAAGACAATGTGGATTTGGCTGTTTAGCTTCTTCCTTTCTTCTTTCTCCAAGAAAATGACTTCTTTAGCTCCAACAACTTCCTCTTTCTTCTTTTCTAAAGGGTTTTGGGCTATATAAGTGATTTTTCCTTTAGTTTTTAGTGATTTTGGCTTCCTTTGAGTGAAAAAAGGTAGAAAAATGGAGGAGTGAAGATGGAGCATGAATTTGGGTGGAAAAGTTATGAGGAAGAAGAATGGTTTTTATACTTTGGTGCCTCCTTATTTTTGCCAAATACCCACTTAAAACCTTGGCTTTTACTTCTTTCTTATAACTTTTCTCAACTTTATATTTTTTTATTAAATCACCCACAACAAAAATAAAATCTTTTATTAATATTTAAACCCCAATTGACAATTAAACATATTAATTATCCGAACCTAAGAACATAAAAGGGGAGAGATCTTTCAAAAATGTTGACATCTAAAAAGTGTGATTTTTTATAATGGAACATGATAATCAAAATGGATTTCCTTGAAACTTAACATAATTGCTTTTCAATATGTTAATTTCTTTTTTGCATACTCAATTTTATTATTTTACTTAGTTTGATTGTCAAAATAAAAAAGGGATAGATTATTGACTTTAGGGTGAATGATCCCTATTTTGATCTTGACAATTAAATTAAATGTTACTAATGTCTTCATCTAGTGTTGTTTTGATAGTGTACAAAGTTTCAAATCAATTGGATTTGATTTGCTTAGTGAGCAAATCGGTCAAATATTGAATGATAGTTTTTCCCTCGGAAAAGGCATGTTCCCCCTCGGAAAAAAAGTTTTTCCCTCGGGAAGTGCTCGATTCCAGCATTTCAAGCTTCAAGGCAAAAGTTCCAGAAAGTTGTCCCGACTGGAAAATTTGACTAAGACTAGTCGTTGAAGAAAATGACAAATCTAAGGCTACCACGTGTAAGGCTCCAACGGATATATGAATTTTCCTACAGGAAAATACGGTTTTCCGATCGAAAAACTGTCTCTGTCAGACAACTTTTAGTCAATCATCTTTTAATGTTAGAAATAATTTTGGCACCATATGTAACGGTTAATTGGATGGTAAACATTATAAATAAATCTCGAAAAAATCTTAGAACACAAGAGCTTAACTTTAAGTATGCCAAAACTCTTGCAATTTTATTTCTGATTTCTATTGTAAGAAAGGTTTAAGTGTTAACCTTAAACGCTTGAGTATAGGTTGTAAGAGTGATTCTAGTGAGAAAAACTTTTGTTTGGGTTATGTGTGAACCTGTTCAAAACACTTAAAGAAATCCATTAAACCGAAAATTTATATTTGCCACCAATTCAACTCCCCATTCTTGGTGCACCACCTTTTCAACAAATTTCATCCATCTCAACCACAAGGCCTTATTAATCAAAATTAATTCACTTCTAAACTCAAAGAGCCCAATTAAACATAATTCCACAACTAGTTTATTATTAATCGATGTTCTAGACATAAGTATCCATTTTTATATTCTTTATTCATTACACATAATATATCTTGCTTATTTAACCATTTCTTATTTATGTTCAAATTAAACATATTTAATCATCAAAATGTTCTATATTACATTAAACTCTTTCTTAATGCAAGGTCGTACGTCACCATATGCAATACTATTTTAACCATACATACCATTAATTTAATTTAAATTAATGTTCTAAAAACATTTTCATACAAATCATAATTTTTATTTTACTATTTTTATTTAATATTGTTATAGTTTATTGTCAACAAGCATGTACATACTTTATTTAAGCTTTTCCTCCTTTCTTTTCCTTTCTTTTTCTTCTTTCAATCCTTCTTTTCCCCTTCCTTAGTTTTTCCTTCACGTTGATTAGCTTTTATCTCCAAAAATGCACGTATTTTTCATGAAACATATCAAAACGCTAACATTTAATCATTTACGTGCTCTACTTTTTCTTTTATACATTAACCTTAGCTCAAGACTTCTCTTTCTAAGGCATCTTAATACCTTCATACATAATCTTTGCCTAATCACACCCATCTCCCATATCTTACTCCTTTAACCCATTTTTTTCTTCAATTTAAGACTCAAATGATGTTAATCTTTACTTATTTTCAAGAAAGAAGTAGAGAGGAGATCAAAATCAACTTACTTTCTTAAATTTTCTCCAATGGCTGAATTTTCAAGAAGCTTTTCTCCTCTTCTTTTTGCTTTTCTTCTTTTCTTTTTCTCTTTTCCTTACTCCTTTAGTCCTTCTCAAAGCATAAAAGTATCGTTTTTTAAGTTTTCTCACTTTTCTAAGCTTTCTTTCTCTAGAAGTGGAGTTTTAAGCTTTTAATGGAGGAAAATGGAAATAATGTGGCTGCCTTAGAGAGAAAAGAGAGAGTCGGTTGAGGGAAGAAGAATGAGGAGAAATCGAGAGTGGGTCCCACAAGTTTGACCTATCTCTTAGATTTTTCTCATCTTAAATTTGGATGGTATTATTGGTTATATTAAGATATTTTTTACCAAAAGGTGGCGCCATTGCAAGGGAGAATCTGCCCACTTTTTGTTAATTTGGCAAATATCCACTTTAGTCCTCCAATTTTACCATTTTTACATTTTGCCCCAAAACTTTTTATCTTTTTACAATTAAGTCCTAAACCATATTCTATTCTTTTTCCCTTCATTAAAAACTGTCTTTATAATTTATTAATTATTTTCCACTTATTATCTAATTATTACTAAATTCTGAATTTAGACTCCGGTTGATACAATACTTCGATTTTAATGATACGCATAACTTGGAGTCTAAATTATTGGATAAGATAGTTTTTTCATCATCTACCTCATTAGCGCCATTTGCCAAATTGAAATCCACTATGTCATTATATGGCATTAGCCCTCCATCTCCAGGGCCTACTCCAACAGCAGGAGCTCCAATTCCATGCTCCTCAGGATTTTCCAATTCCCATGTTCTTTCATATAATGGCAGCCCCATCACAAGCTTCTCACCTGGACTTCCTGCATCAATCCAGGATGATATACCATAGTTGGTGCTGACATTACTCCAACTTGTCGAAAAGCAAGGCATGTTCAGCTGTAGCTGAAATATTCCAGCTTCCATGATAATCGAAGTACATTGGATTCACGAAATCAACATATTTGCTCATTGCATCAATTGGGTACTCCCTGTATGTGTTTGATAAGAAAAATTTTGATGCAAAATAAACTGCTGTAGATAAAAGAGGTCTTGGTTGGCCTGATGACAGAGACTCTTGTTCAGGAGCAGTATACCATTCCTGAAACAGTAGTGCCAGAATTGACAAGTCTTCAGGTGTCTCAGGAAATTCCCAAACAAGATCAAGCACATCAAAACCATATTTTCTTGCTACATCAATTGTGGAATTTATGAACACAGCTCGATGAGTAACGTCACTAGCCATGGAAGAAAAAGATACCGAGTTCGAGTTGCTTCCTTCAATCGATAAGAAGGCTTTTGTGGAAGATTGTTTAGCATGGAGTGTGGCTGTGAAACTTCTCATCCATTGATCATCATGTTCTGTGATTCCAAGTTGGTAACTAGACACATCTAATTCAATGAAGGAATAAAATATGTGATTGAAATGGGTGGGGACTGTTGGTGGAGGTACAGTTTGGGCCTTCCACGAAGGCCAATAGCCGCCTTTGATGTCGGCGACAGATGGCGCTTGCTCTGATGTGAATGGCTTGGGCCATAAATATGAATTAGATTCAGGAATTGGAACCACACAAGCTAGTAATTTGTTACCTCACATGACTAGCAGTGAGTATAGTGGACCAAAGGAGTGATCTTAAATTCCTGACTTCCATTTTCTGAGCTCTGATAGCTTTCTAAGTGTTTAATAACATATATATGTACGTGGGTGATCAAAATATACTTAATTACATAATAAATTGAACGATTTAATCGAGAATTTTGGTTGTTTTGATGCTATATATATGCATAGGCGACTGTGGGCGAATGTGCCTGGATTCCTCCACGATCGCTGCTTTTGACTGGTAATTTGTTCAGTTTCTCCTAATTCCTGTTGGTGTCTCTTTCAGTTATACGGCCAGTAGTAAAGCTTGACTAATTAAATATTTGGGAGGCAATTGGTAAAAAAACTCAAATTTTAGTATTAAATTGTTAGTGAAGAAATAATAAATTATTGAATATAATTAATATATATTATGAAACTTTTTTTTTTTGGAGGACCAAACACATATATCATGAATTAAACTTGTGTGGAAGTTATTACAATAATTTGAGTATCTTCTTGCAATAATTAAAATTTAAAATTATTATTAATCTACGATATGTAGTTAATATGACTAACTGCTTTACATTCATTGCTAATAATCTATTACATAAGTGCTAATCATGAAGCAGAGTTAAGGTACAGGGTAAAAATTATTCCACTTCAGCCTTTGTACATCCAAAGTGTCCCTTTGGATAAAACCTTTCCCTATGGAATATAACTTTTCAAATTTAGAAGAATGTTTCAATGATGAAACATGGAATTCTAAATTCATTTTACAGAATGAAATTGTACTTTGAAACCCAACACTGATCCCATTCAGGGCGGCTGTCATTTTACTCTTATGGTTAGTTGCCAAGTAAATTATACACAGTCACCTTTGGGTAGATGTGGCCACGAGATAATTTCTAGGCAGCTGGAAGACTGCAGAGTGTGATTTTATCCAAGAAGATGATGCAGTTCGAAGAGGGTCCCCATCATACAGCTTTTAAGGCTGGATAAGTACTGGAAGCGAAAAATATATTTAGACTGAGTAGGTCTAGATTAAAATTAAATATTTTAAAAAATTTCAATTTAATCGAAACATACAATCAAATATTGCATGATATGAAAATACAATTTTCATATTAATATAAAGTATTTATCCATAAATTTTAAGCAAAATGTATTTTGTAATTTTGATGGATAATATACATTTTTCCAAAATTATCCTATAATTTTTAAGAACAAAATAAAAAAAATAAAAAATTTAGACAAACTTTTTAGATACAAGTTTACCAAGTGCGTAAACCAAGCAAAAAGACCAAAAACTTTAGTAACGTTGATAAAACTCTTTTCCTAGTCACATATATATAATCACAAAATTTCTTCCTCAAACCGAAGAAGGAAAAATTGAGAAAAAAATTTTCTTTTCTCGCAAAAATCATTAGGTGTGCCAAAACAAAACTCCCACCCCATTTTAATCCTTCTACCAAGCAGAAGGATTAATGGTGGTGGTTCGGTGGATTTTGATTTTCTAAATTTTTTTTTTGACCTTTTTTATTTAAATTTTATATATGATGTAATGATCACGCAACAATAGCTCATTTTCTAGCTACCACCATAAAATCAATATTCTCTTCTATTAACCCATAATAATTACTTAAATATACCAATATAGTTAATTTAATTAACAACTTAATTAAACTTTAATAATTTTAATTAACACTTTAATTAAAATTATATACAAGAGAAATAGTTAAAATTAATCAATATTAATTTTAACTCAAAAAGTATAAGTGCTTATTTCTAATTTAATTCTCAATTAAATTACTCTCCACATTATAAATATGGATTAGTCAAATAATTTATTTTGGATAAGACTTATAAGGTTAATAATTTTATCGGAATTGAAATATAATATTAACTCTTTAATATTATATTGGACACTATTTTTAAATTCCTCATATATCCGGATACATTAAATATCATTCTGAATTTCTCCTTTTAATTTCCGATAAAATCTCAAATATTTATTTAACCTCTAAATCATAATATTAAATTCTCTCGTTATTATCCTAATATTGATTAGGGTTACAGTCTATCAAACTCTATCGGTCAATATTCTAATGAGTGATAATTTGCATTCTGATTAAAATAAGACTTATCATTATTAATCTAATTAATAATTTAATCTTACATTGAATAAGTCATATTTCTCCTGACTAGAAATTTATTTTATTAGAACCAAAATATCAACTCCATTAGGATCTTGCCATGGTGCTATAGAGTAACGAGTCCTACTATTGGTAATCTCATGTCTCATTACATGACTAACTGTAGTGACTACGAGCCAGATTACCAAGCGTGAATGGCTCAGTATAAGGCAAAAGTACCTCCATAGTTACTCATAAAATGACAATCTTAACACTTCAAGTCAAAAGACTTTCAGTTATAAAAGACTCATATATTATGGCTAAGATAATAACTATTGACATTTAGTACTATCTGTGCAGTTATTATCAGACGTCACTATTCGGTACCTTTAACTATTTAAGAACCCACTAGTTTATTTAAATATCATTATATTATGGAAAATGGGATTTCTCCTCAAAATAAATCATATGATAATCTAGAGGTTCAATAAATGTTTAATTCATTGTCCTATACCAGTTATGAATATTTTTAAGATTATCTTTTACCAGATATATTTATCTCATTATTATCAATAACTTGATAATAAATTCTCTGTATATAATAAAATGACCGTATATTTCATAATATATGTAACTACTGCATTTATAATTTAATCAACAACTTGAATATTTTATTATGAATGTAAAATGTATACGTGTCCATTGTAGTATATTATTTAATATAGGACAAAGCAATGAATGCACTAGAGCATCCAAAAATCTACAACCTATATGAAATAGGAAAGATGCCTCTCCCATTTCCTTCTGTTTCTTTCGTTTTTTTCTCTTTTGCTTCCAACTCGCAATCTCTTGTTAGTATATAGAAAAGGACAAAATAATCTCTTTCCCGGATGTTCAATGCAGAAGGGCAATGGGTAAAATAACTGCCAAAGCCTGAATAAAGCGCCTGTTACTTAATGAGGAGCAAGGACCCATTTTTATGAGCATTTTTTTTAAAAAAATTTGTCCAAGCCTTAATATTTACCTAAGTGCACATATTGGAGATAAAGGACAATTGAATATCAATACATAAGAGGTGAAAGCGATGTATATTCTCAACAGAGGCAGATGGTTTAAGAATATCAGACCAATCACTGTTTAACATGTTTACATCAATATGGTTGTTCTCTTTAAATCTAAAACCCAAATAGTAATTTCAGTTGTATAAACCAGATAGAAGACTAAATTTATATAGGCAGAATCAGCCTTCCTTTTTCCTACTAAATTGGAAATCCATGCATGCATTTTGGTTTAGTTTGGCATACACTTCACAACAAAACGATGCAGGAAACTATAGATGGAACAATAACTTGGAACTTTCCAAACAAGGAACAATGATATTTTGTGAATGAGCCTTCTTGGTGTCAGTGTATTGTTAAAAGAGAAACTGCTCCATTAGTCTGGGTTATGGAAAATCCCTGCGTACACATCAATTAAAACTATGTCATTTAGCTGGACCATTCTTTCATAATGTGGAACGAAACAACTGAAAAAAAAAAAATGGACTACCTTACTTGTGTCAGAATTTTACTCTAAAAGCGACTACCCAAATTGCCAAATAATTGCTGAAACTATTTACGGTTTTCTTTCATCCAGTCAACAAAATTATCTAAGATCAAAGGCCAAGCTTCACTTGCATCATAATTCTCAAAATCTGGGAAGTTAATCTGCAAAAGAGGAAGGTAGTAAATTTTAAAATCACCTTGAGAATGGCATACAATAACTCAATAAGCCGACTCAATTCACAATCTGGTATTACAAACTAAAATGCTTAATGTTCGCATTAATTTACATTGTTACTTATAGGACCACTAAAAGAATCATGCAGATAATGAACCACTGGCACCACCATATTAACGCAGCTTTCCCAGCATAGAAATTAAGCCACTTTTGAGAAGACTAACTGGAAAACTCATTTCAAAGTCTCGAATATCTCTTGCACATCAGTAAAACCCACATGTGGATATTGCAAAACTGCAAACCTCATGGAAGTTGCTACCCATCACTTTATACAAGGAAGAACCAATGAGTACAACCATGTTTTCCAAAAGTGTCTAAGAGTTTTTTTGGAAAAAAAAAAAAATTAAAACTATAATATTTTGCAACTGAAATCATGTAAATTACCAATATATGCACAGTTATGAGTTTGTCGTTTGCAAAGTCAGTGCCCCAAAATAAGGTAAGATTAATATACAAATAAAATCATGGCTTACTAATTTGAACTAAATATAACCATGCAAATCAATTTAATGCCAGCCCCTGTAAATGACCATAATTCAGAAAAATAAATAAAATGGTAAAAGAAAACCAGGTTTCAAAAGAATATAACAGCGAAAATAATTGCATACCTCCTTGCAAAAACGAAGAAAATTTGTCCACTGATCCAAGTTTATTACCTTGTAATCAGTCTGAATCTGTCAGAATATAGCTTATCAAGGTTGGATTATCCAGATAACAAGATTTGTCCAAAGTTTGCAAACTACAGCATAGGCATCATCCACCTACCTTTAGATACTCAATTAAAGAGTCAACCATGGATCGGAATTGGGGACGAAGTACAATATTTAGCAATTCACAAATGCTCTCAATGTCTACACCTTTTTGCATCTCTTCTAAGATAATTTATGACAGCATTAATCAATTATAACGTTAAAAGAGGAGAAAAATAGGCATTGAACACAACACAAATGCATTGAATTAAAGCACATCCTTGTATTATACTAAGCTCACCTGTTAGGCAATATTGAAATGCAAAAGAATGGAAATCCTTGAAATTTTCCTCTGCCCCAACCTTTTAAGAATTTAAATGCAAAATAAGTTTCTAGTAGCCAGCATCATACATAGAAGATTTTCAGTAACTAGTCTACAAAACTATAAAAAAATTTTCAGTAACTAGTCTACAAAACTATAAAAACCTCTTTCTCCAGTTCTGAGAGTGCTTTCTTCAATTTGGTGATAGTATAAGCCTGTATAGCCTTCAGTCCTGTCCGCCATTCTTCCTAACAAAAACAGGGTAGTGGATCATGACAAGATAGAGAAATAAAGAGATAAAATACTTCGTGAAAGAATTGTTATTTAACCAAAGGTACAAAATCCTGATTGCTTAAGAATTGAGTACCAACAGACTATATAACATGACTATTTTAGAGTGCATGACTATATAACATGACCAAAGCTGCAATTATTGTGTGCCAGTAAGTTTAATATTCATAAGTGAGGCGTAAATGAAGGTGACAATTGTGAGTGCATTTAGTTCTAAAGAAAGAAAGAAAGAAATATATAAATAAATTAGATGGCTCTTTTCTTCCTTGGGTTATCATTCCTCTCGGAAATAACTGCTTGCACAATTGTTATAATATGATCTTCCCATAGTACCTCACCTCTTATTAACTCATTTAACTGTAATCTGTTGATGTGTATGCTCACCTGGGTAAAATAACCTTGCTGTTTAGCTTTCATTTTCCTTGAAATACAAAAAGAGCACCAAACATTAGGCAGAGATTTAGAAATAACTGATTGTGAAACTCGCTGACATGAACACTACAAATGGAATACCACGCAAGCATCAGGATGCGAACATCAGTATATTGCAGTTTCAAATCTGAACACAAAGCCTCAATTCCCTCCGGGCTGTTTGAACAAACACAAGAGCATCAGAAATTTAACATTCCCAGTTAAATATATGTGTCGTACATCAAGAGCAAAATTTCTTTTCTATGATGTGAAGAAATTATATCTACCCTCATTAACATGGAAAATGATCCATAACCAATGTTTAAGCATCAACAGGACAATATTTTTTTTTTCAGAATCATTGTTCATGTAATTCTAGAACAATCAAGATGGTAACAAAAATAACTTTGAAATGCTGATATCTGCCCACCTGCAAACATCTACATCACAGTTCCCAGAAAACCAAATAAATTTTCATTTAATATAAAAAATCAAGTTGTGAAAGACGTGAAGCCATAATAAGGAAAACTTACTCGATCACGCCTAAAGATGTATTTGCATATGAAGTGAATAAGCTATCTATCCGTTCAATCTCCTTTGATTTGACCTTACCTGAGACTCAATAAAAATCACATCATATGGTTAGAAACGGGACAGTGTATTTGACAAATGAAACTTCAACAAAAATAAGTCTTCCATAACAGCCAAAAAAGGATAAAGTTCTTGTCTTCCATTTCTTTGGGGTTGTAGGTGTGCTAATTAAATATTAAATTTCTCAAGAATTAATCAAATATTTATCTTATTTTTATGAAAATATGATGGGAGACCATGTGTTATTATTAACATATTTTACTCTTTGAAGACTTTAGGAGTCTCCCAAGCAACCAAGGTTTGAATTCCACTATCTCCCTCCTCCAACGTGTAATTTTACTTGTACCCTTGGGAAAACCAATTAACTAATGATTTATGAAATTAAACTAGGTTTTTTTTTTTTTCCATTCTGGTTTTAATTTTACACAGTATGCATGATTTTATTGCAAGTTGGGATTGAAAAGAAATAGTAAATATGAGATGAAATTATGGATCAACTGATAATTGGCTAATTGGCTTTTTGATATTAACTGAAAGGGCTGTAAACTGCTAAAAGAAAAGTTTTTTTAAGTAGCTTTTGCTGGTTGGCAGCATAGTTAAAAATGCACTACCTCTGTTTTGTGATGTCTCAACTCTTATGTAACAAGTAACAACTGAACCAAAATTACAATTGATTGTAAACTGGAAGTTTGCAACAAACTTCTTAGTGTTTGCACTTAAAAACAATTTAATTTCTTCCTGTTTAAAAATTGGCAAGTTTAATTTATACACTATAATTGATAAAAATATGCAACTTTATAGGAACTAAATTGTTCAAGTATAAAATGCAATTTAGTTAAAGAATTTTAGGGACCAAAATATCATGCAAATAAAATAATAAAAAAAATTTATTGCTATATGAGTAACCAAAAGTGTAAAACAATTTTATAAATTTCATGAACTAAATTTAATAATCTTTAAAAACTAAACTCATATATTTTTATGGGCAAACTTCATAGGATTCTTATAATTAATTTACCATATCAGTGACAAAATTAAAATAAAAATTTCCAAAATTAGAAGGAAACACACAAAAATAAGAAGAAAAATAGAGGGAACAGTTCAAAGACAGCCTTTCAAAGGCGATTGCTCGATCTTTACACAAATCAATCATTGGGTTTCTCTGAGAATGATTATCAAATGTAAATTAAACTTTCTATGTCATTCTTCAATGAAATCTTTCACTTCTAGCTAAAAATTAAAAGAAAAAAAAATAAAGAATTCAATCTTTTGCCTAAATAAGTTTACATTGAGCATCCAAATTTTAGACTGTTAAATTCTGAACCTTACTCATTTCCATTGATCACATTTTCCAGCGATATCTCGGCAAACAAACAACACAAAGAATTTTCTTTAAAAGAAAAATGAATAAATAAGAACAAAAAGCAAGATCGAATGGGATTGAACGATGAAAGATTGTACCACCGTACCCGGTCGAGAGTCAGACGATGATGTGACGGAGGAGGAGTTCAGTGGGGCCGCCTTTCTCTTGGATCCGCGGGGCATTTTCTGCTCTATTGTGAGACGATGACGATGACGACGAACTACAAACTACAACCGTTGGATTTGATGACTGCAGCCTTGATTTAGTCAACAATCCAAAACCCTAAAATTCAGAAATTTAATTAAAAAAAATGTAATAGGACTTTTTGGATTTTTTATGATTTTTCTTCTCAAAAAACCAAAAGGAAAACACTGTATATATTTAATTTAGTCGTTATCTTTGTGGAATGAGACTGAGAATACTGAAGAGGTCTGAATACTGAATAGCGAAAGGGAGAAAATGTCCCGATTAACTATACTAAAGCTGAGTGGCTTTCTAGTTTTTATGGAGAACGTCCAAAAAATAGATTGGTTTTTCACTAGCTCCCACATGCGCGTGGCTATATGCCATGCCGTTTTCACATAAACTTGCTTAAACTTAGCTAGTAACTTCTCTAATTTTGGGATTAATTTTACGTACATATACTCAACTTTATATTTCTTGCCCACAAAATCATTTTAAAATTTTTTTTTATAAAAATTATTAAATTAATTTTTATCAATTATGGTTGAATCAATTATCGAATTGCTGACATAGACAATACATATGATAACATATCAATACATGTATTAGCTTTGTGTGCCATATCAAATCTTTATGTGGGAGTGCCACATATATGATATTTATTTTATCAGCAGCCAATAAACTTATATTATAATTGCATTTTAATCATAAAAAATTTATTTTTCAATTCCTATTAATTGTACTAAAAAATCGAAATATTTTTTCATTTCAAAACTTTCTTTTTATGACTGAATTGCAACTATAATATAAATTTAGTAATCGTTAATGAAATTAATCTCATCCACGTGGCAGATGCCACATGGACCTCTAACGTGGCAATAAAAGCTAGTATAAGAACTGATATGTCATTTTACGCGGCAAGATTCCAGTGTAATATCACTATCCATGTCAGCATTATGGTTGGTGACTCAACCAAATTCACCAAAAGTAACTTTTATAGAAAAAATTTAGTGTAGTGATTTTTGTGAGAAAAAATTTAAAATATATTTTATGACAAGTAATACAAAGTTGAGTGATCGTTAATGAAATTATCTCCTAATTCTCAAAGCTTTGATGTAATCAATGGCAGATCTTTACATTCAATGTAAAGGGGGCAAATTCATATATTTTCATTCTAAAATTATGTCATATAATAAACTTATATCATAAATCTATTATATCTAAACATAAGTAAAACAAAAATTAAAAGAAAATATCAAACTTAGAAGCATCTTCAATAATACTTTTTATTTTAAAGAGCATTTTAATTTTAAATATAAAGTAAAAAAAAATGCAAGTCTCATACTCTTTATATTTTTACTTTTCATTTTACTTTATCTCATATAAATTAATATTTATCAAAAGAAAAAAATGTAAATCTTGTTTATTATAAAGAAATATAAAAATATTTTTAGAGAAACATACAAAGTTGAAGTGCATTAATTATTATTAGAATAAAAAGTGAAGTTTGACCTCTAAATATAAAGAGACATATTCGCTCTTCTTTAAATTTTAAGTGTAAATTACACTCATGATATTCTAACTTTTTAATATGAACCAACTCAATACCTAAACTTTAATTTATAATAGAAAGTTCATTTTTCTTTGATTTTGTAATACAAAATACTCTTCATTTCATTTAATAGAATGCTAACGTGGATTTTTCGCATGAGCAATCTATTTAAAAAAAATATGACATGACATATGAGTCAATTAAATAAAAAATTAATTATAATTTGCCAATTTTACCTTTATTTTTCTCTTCAATTTTCATTTTTTTCTTCTCTTAGAGTTTCTTTCCAAGTTCATTTCTAGTAACTTTGTTTATCCGACCCATTGCGTTACTTCCTTTTCAATCTAGTGAAGAAAACAAATAATTTTTTCATCACTTTATTGAAAACTTTCCCACTACGAAGAACCATTCTCATAATAAAGATAAACCCAACTTTAATTTCTTTAAAACTAGTTTGATTTCTCCAAAAAATTTCATTATATTTGATTCAATAGTCACTAAAAGTAAAAGAGAGAAGAGTAGAAGAGCTCACTTTTTAATTGCTTGAATTGAAAATCCATTCCATTAACAAATAACATACAGTAGCAATTACATGGGTAACAAGTAATGCAGTGATTAAATAATCAAATCTCAACCTATTACATGATTTCCAATTGTAAAAGCCCCATTTACAGAAAAAAAATTGACCAGAAAAAGAAACTCCAATCTCACAATGCAGCAAAACCCACCCACTAACTAGTATTTAAGACCCAAGTTTGGTTGCCTCGATTTAAATAACTGAGCAGATTCATATATGAACCTTTGAACATCTTCTATTATATCACGAACGCTTTGATCAGATGCATGAAAGAGAGAGAAAGGATGAGACCCAACTATCTTGTAACATCCATTATGAATGGCATAATTCCAATGTGATGAATAGGGGGATTGAACGAATTGACTAAGTTGCTAGACGGGGTAAGTCACATCAGGGCAAGTAAAGCTCGCATAAAGCAAACAACCAATTAAACGCCTATAAGGTTGTGGATCAGGCAACAAATGGCCTTCATCAGTGGTAAGAATAGAACCTTTGACTAGAGAAGTGGCAGCTGCCTAGGCATTTTGAAGATAAACATCTTTTAATTAGATCTTGAATATATTTCTTCTGACTCATAAAAAGGCCATAAGCTGATTGGGTGATTTCAATACCTAAGAAGTATTTAGTGGGACCTATGTCATTAATGGTGAACTCTTCATGGAGATAAGCCTTGACCATGGAGATGGCATCTAAAGAGGTCCCGGTGATGAGCACATAATAACGTAAAACAAGTAAGGCCGTAAAATGTGCATCCTTATAACAAGTGAATAAACAATGATCATAAGGAGATTAGGGAAAATTGTAAGTCTACAATTTTGCTATGAATTCCTCATTCCATTAGCGGGATGCTTGTCAAAGACTATTAAGTGACCGAACAAGTTTACATACCTGACCAGATTGGGCTTGATCATAACCTTCAGGGGTTTGAAGGTAGACATCTTCATCGAGATATCCGTGAAGGAAAGCATTGTTGATATCCAACTAATAAAGAGGCCATCGATTGGAAGCCGTAATGACTAAGAAAATCTGTACTATAATAGACTTCAGCACTAGCAAAAAACAATCAACAAAATCAATTCCTTCAACTTAGATAAAGCCTTTAGTTGCCAAGCAAGCTTTGTACAGGTTAATGGTACCATCGAGCTTAAGCTTAAGCTTGTAAACCCATTTGGAGCTAATGGCTCATTTGCTAGGTGGCAAAGTAGTTAAGTGCCAAGTTTAGTTAGATTCAAGAGCATTCAATTCTTCGATTATGGCTTGTTTCCATTCAAGTATCTTAACAACCTCTACATAATTCTTACATTCTTGCACAGTAGATAGATTAGCTAGAAAACAAACATATGTATGAGAATAATGTCCACTAATAAAGGGAGTATGAGTAGTGAGGTGTGGAGGTGTAGAAGGGGTAAGAGGGTGAGAGGAGGCTAAATAAACTTCAAAGTCAGATAACCAAGAAGGAGGTTTAGGATTTCTATAACTTCTACGAGATGAAGGGAGCGAAGCTAGATCAGAGGGAGATAAATCTGCTTACAAATCAATAGGCATGAGAAATGTGTTACGAGGAGCAGAGGAGATAGAAGTAGGTAGACTATCAAATATAGGAAGGGGAAGTGTAGCTAGTGAAGGAGGAGAAACAGTAGCATGGAAATGAAACACATGCTATCTAAAATGTACGTTGCGATAAGTGAATAGTGAATTGGTAAGGGAATCATAAAGGTAAAAGCCTTTTTTGCCAAAAGAATGAATCAAATAAACATATTTAGAGGGCCTATGTGCAAATTTGTCTTGATGAGAAAGCTAAATTTTGGCAAAAGCTAAACAACCAAAGCATTTAAGCAATGTATAATTAGGTAATTTTGAGAACAGTACCTCAAATGAGGTTTTCTAGTTGAGGATTTTAGTGGGAAGTCTATTGAGAATAAAAGTGGCATGAAGCACATATTCAATCCAAAATTCTGGTGGTAGACCAGATTGGAGTATGAGTGTAACACCCACAATTTAGGGCCTAGAATTTATATGAACCACAAAGGGTATTATGGTGATTGAAAGTAAGAATATAAAATGGATATACTCAGCTTATTAGAATAAAAAGGGCTTTTTAGGGCAGTGTCCCGCTCAGGATTAGAATATTCCAGTCGGGAGAGATATCCCACTCGCGACACCAGGTTTCCGAGTCGAGATTCACCTCTGGACTGCATATTATAAATACGCGTTTTACATCATTTTTCCTAGATCTTAGAAACCTAGCCGACACCTACACACCCTAGAACTCCAAAAACACTTGATTCCCCTTTGATTTAATTCTTGAAAACACAATTTGGGTTTGGAGTACTAAAGATTTAACTAAGGTTTTTACGGGGTTTTCACAAGAACTAGAGTTTCTCTTCAAATAGCCCTACAAATCGACTTCTCCATATGTATTCTTATATTTCCAGAGGTATTTTGGTAAGTGTTTTGATCCCTTACCACTCTTAATTGGGTTTTATTGTCAAATAACATGCAAGTTAAGGTTTTCTTCAAGTTTTCGATATGATTCTTTAAGAACAATATGTTTTAAACGGTTTATAACCCTCAGCTCATATGTCTGATGCTAGAGAATGGAGTAGAAGTTGGGAACATACATCATAATGTGAGGGAAAATGTTTGAGTGAGGGTTTTCGGCTCCATTGTTAAAGGTTTGTACATATAATCATGTATATTCGCTTTCTAGCAGCATGTTTGCTATTGTCTAGGTAAATTGAATGTTTTGTATCTGCTAAATGCCATGGATTATGATATGAATGAATTGGTGTTGATTTTATGGATTGAAGACATTGATTATTCATGTTTTTCATGATTTATTGGCATCTTATGAAATCAATGGATTATGGTACATTTAAATGATAATATGGACTGTTGGTATAACCTATAATGTCTTGGAAATTATGTTGTATCTATGGAATAAAAAGAGGAGATGATAGCACTTGAAATAGTAGTTATTTTTTGTGATGTCATGCCTTTCCTGGTCGAGAAAGGGGAATCCTAGTCGGGACTTACCCCATCTAGGCCATACTAGTACTGTAGTGGCATGGGGCAGCATGCTATGATCCAGACTCATTTGTATGTGAGTGTCAGTTATTGAATATGATAGTATGGAATATGTAAGGCATGTATCTATATTCTAAAATGAGTAATTCATGAATATGATGATAATTACATTTTGCTTAAGTGTTATACCATGATATAAGATGATATGAATGTTAATATGTTGAAATGTTTATGTTAATATGCGATATCAAGTGAACTGATGTTAGCACATGAAAACTGAATTTTTCAGTGCTAATGTTGGGCCTTCCCCGGTTGTGAAAGGGAGTCCTGGTCGGGACTCACTCGACTCCAGGCCTACCTAGACCCACGATGTGCATGGCCGCAGTGGCACCACGGCCGCAGCAGCATATCATATCATAGCATGCTAATGTATATATATGACTTGCTTATATGCAGAAGTATGATATTGAGCTAGGTAATATTGAAGATATACATATGTCTTGTCTACCATGAGATAAAATGTGATAATTTAGTTGGTAATTGTGATAATGATATTATGCCCAATGTGTTATGGCATGGCATGAGATATATGTTTATATACATGATGATACATGGAATATGATATGAAATGAGATAAAGGATATGTACATATTGATACTTGGACAAAGATACAACATATGATATATGAAAATGATACATTGATGAATTACATGTGGATATGCTAAACTATTTATATTGCCATGCAATGACATGGAGATGTTATTATGATTATGAAATATGGTTCATGCGATTAAAGGAAAAGATCTCAATGCCCTACTTATATTAGAACTGACTATAGGATAGATGGTGCACTATTAAGGGTGATCAAGATACTGTAGAATTATTCCATGTGTTATCTAAGTGGCTTCAGCTCTGAGAGCGCCATTGACCCAACATGTTAGTAGTTATTGATTTATGAGTCAAGTTGGCTTCAGCTCTGAGAGCGCACTTGACTCAAGTATAGAACAGACAATATGATCAGGTGGGTAAGGTGGTTTCAGCTTCGAGAGCGCCCCTATTCATAACCCATATATAGTATTCTAGTATTAAGTGATTGGGCAAATGTAATGAATAAATGGAAAAAGAAAAGTTGTTTTACAAAGGTTTATGATTTCAGGTAAAGGCTTCAGCTTACTAGGAATGCTAATGTTATGCTATAGATTGTTTAGCATGATCACATGAATGTGATATGATGAATTGACATATGAGATGAAGGGTTATATTATGACTTTCATGTAATGAATGTTATAACTTGAACACATGTGATATGCATGATAGAATTTATAGATTATATGTACCATTAAGCTTGGATAGCTTAGTGTGTGGGTTTCCTATACTCAGGTCTGGAGCCGTAGGTAGAGTTCACATGAAGAAACCGAGCCAATCAGAGTAATCAGATCTAAAGTCAGCTCATTATGCATCTATTTTCGTTTCATACATTTTGGGATAGAACTGGACTTATTATATTTGTATTTTGGATTTATAGTTATGGCATTTATATGATGTTTAATTTTGGATGTTGTTAACCTTAGGGTGATTGCTCTTTATTTTGATCTTGACAATAAAATTAAATGTTACTAACATCTTCATTGAGTGTTGTCTTGATAGTGTTCAAAGTTTCAATACATTTAGTCATAAATTCCTCATTGAACAAGTTAAACATTTCCTGGAGACGTGTAACTCCCAACCGGCACTCAAGTACAGACTGGGAAATGTGTGTCTGGACCAGAAAACATTACCTTCTAATCTTCCAAAGTTCCAGTAGCGGAAGCAGACCGAGACAGGAGATGTCTCGACTGGGACATTCCATTTCCAGACCGGGACATGTTATAGTCTGATCGAGAAATTTAAAAGGATATGATTGCTAAAGAGGAGACACCACCAAAATGTGTCAAGTCATCGTAAAGTCAAAACGACCAAAGTCAAATTGACTAAGGTCCCGACCGGGAATCACTTAAGGCCAGCAGACCCAAGTCCTCACCTATGGCATCACCAAGCAAGTCTTGACTGGGACACAAGGAGTCCTGACCTAGAAAATTGAATAAGGACTAGCCGTTGGAGGGTTCGGCCAACTAGAGGATGCCATGTGTCAAAATAGGCCATTTCATGATGGGGAAAGCTATGTTTCCAGCCGCGAACCCCTCTCTGCAGATAATATTTAATACACTTATAAGAAAACATTAAAAAAAGTCATCACTACTTTGTAACAGCTAATTGGTGGGTAATCAATATAAATACCCTACCAAAATGCCATTTAATTTAACTAACAACTTTCCAAGTGCCAAAACTCTTGCAATTTATTTTCTCAATCCTTCTTCATTAATTATTTATGTAAGGGTTCAAGTGTTAACCTTCAAACACTTGGGTTATCTTATAATTAGATACTGTGACCCAAATTACAAGGAATTGGTTGTTATGTGAGCCATAAAAACACAAAGCAAATTTGGGTCGAGTATTAGCCTTGGTAAAACACCTAGTTGGGAGTGAGCTAGCTAAAACTCCATTTGTAATCTAAGTGATTAGATTAGTGAATACACAGTTAAGGTTGGGGAGAGGAGTATGGTTAGTTAATACTGTTAGAGATGTGCCCAAAAGGCAATCGCCTTAAGCACTTAGTGTACACATTCATAAAGACATTCTTTCATTATATTAGTATTCATTTGTATATGAATTGATATAGATCTTACAGTGATTAATGAAAGTCCATGATATGAAACATAGCATGAAGGAAATCATGATGGGATCATGATAATGAGATTCCTATCATGTGTAATTATGTTTGTATCTAAATTATCCCTAGTCATAGGATTAACAAGACGGGACATTGTTGCTCCGGATAGACTAGCACATGTTATACTCCTTGATTAGATCAAGCAGTAGATCTCATAAGCTGTGAGCATGAGATGTTCAATATTAACATGTGGATGCTTGCTAAGAGTAGTCAAGTACATTGGATGACCTACTATGAGACAATCATATGGATTATCTATTCAAATGTCAATGAT
>CATIWF010139369.1:0-118683 GCA_949630135.1 Balakata baccata
GTTTTCTTTTATATCTAGGTTGCTAGAATCATGTCAAGTAATGTGAACTTACGCTCTATTCTCGAGTCAAATAAGTTGACTAGGCCAAAATTCTTAGACTGGCTTTAGAATTTGAGAATTATTTTCAAAGCCGAGAAGATAGCCTATGTCCTAGATGAGTCGCTTCCTTCTCCTCATGCCAATGGGGCAACTGCTAATGAGCAGTTGCTTACAAGAAGCATATGGAAGATAGTGAATTAGCGGGCCATATTATGCTCGCCTCTATGTTACTAGAGTTCCAGAAGCAACACAAGGCTATGGATGTAAATACCATAGTCTACCATCATAGGGAACTATTTGATGAGCAAGCTAGATCTGAAAGGTTCTGGATCTCCAAGCTGCTTTTCCGCTCTAAGATGGTTGAGGGGACATCTCTAGTGCAACATGCACTGAAAATGAATGGCTACATTATACTTCCATTAATATTCTTATTTTCTGAAAAGTGGATCACAGACATCCAATGAAATCAATTATAAAAAATTGAATAAAACACATTAACAAATTAAGGTCGATGCAAATAAAAAGATTGGTTACAACAATTACCACAGAAGATATAGGTTACATTAAGAAATTGGAAAATGTTGAAGGTCCCGCATAGGGATAGCAACGGGTAGGGTACCTACAAAAATGTCCTACCCGAACCCGAACTCGTCCCAAACTCATTTAAAATTCTAATATTAATACATGTGCCCATCCCAAACCCGATTAATACCCGAACCCATTTAATTACCCATTTACCATTAAAAAATTTAAAATATAATAAAATTCTAACTAACTAAATAATTAATAATTAAAAAAAAACACAAACAATCTACCATAAATTACTATAAAATCAAATAAAAAAAACAAAATAAAACACAAAACCTAATTCAACATATTCAAATTAAAATAATTCATCAAATTGTACAAATATAACATTAAAGCAATAAAATTAAATATTATTCATTTTGATTAAAAAAAATTATATTTAAAATTTCCAAACATTACATTTGTAGTTCATCAACCACTAAAACTACAAAAAAAAAATTAAGTATATCATTACATTTAATAAATTATAATATATATATATACACACACACACACAGATAGCAGGTACCCGAGGGTCTCTAACCGTACCCTACCCAAAGTCATCCCAAAATCCTAATAGGGTTATCCATTAGAGTTTAAACAAGTTCGGATAGGCACGGTACCTACGAAACCCATATCTATTGCCATCTCTAGTCCCGCATGAGAATGATGGGAAAAGTCTTAGATTGCTTGGAACTGTAAATCAAATCCTACATATATGCTAAATTCAGGGGGGGGGGAGAGGAAACGCAGCCAACAACAAGAAAAAGGGAAATCGAGGGGAATGAACAAATTGTGAAGTTAAGAAAGCCAAGTACTCCCTGAATACTAAATGGAACAATTAAGTGCATATTCCAGCTATTACAATGGTAACCATAGTTATGAAAGGCGGGCACAAGGCACTAGCCTTAGTGCCTCAAACCCCCAAAGGCAAACGATGTCACAAAGACATGCGCCTTTGTGTGAGTTGCAGGCGAGGTGCGCCTCTTAAATATTTAGAGATTTACAATCAAATTATTAAGGAAACTAACCTGGTTTGTGGTGGGAAAGATCTGGACTTCTGTGGATTACTAATTTAGATCTCAAATAGATGGGTTTAGAGCTGGTAGAGGTCATGATTCGTGTAGAGTGAATGCCATGATTTCCACCTTAGAGAATGGATTGCATGGAATTCATAACTCAAAATGAAAAACTTACCTCCTTCCATAATTTCCACCTTGGCCAAAGACTACACCCCTTTTATTTCTTGGTTTTTTTCTTCATAGCTTCACTTAATCTCAATTTCCTTATTCATCACTTATTTCCCCTTTGTTTATTGAGTTGCAATGGAAATTTAAGGGAGAACAAGTTTCGGCTAGAAGGTCAGAAATGGATAGAAAATTATAGAAACTTGAACATAAAAAGAAATAGAAGAAACATAAATGGAGCTAGTGGAGAATTTGGACTTTCATTGGCTCAATTGGGATGAAAGAAATGAACATATAGATGAAAGACCACAATTTTGCTTTTTAAACAATTTTTTTTACTATTCTTCCTTTCATGCCACCTAATTATATGACTAAGAGTATGGTAAATGCATGCTTGCAACGTGGGCTGCATGCAAAGCTTTTATTGGTATTAACTCTTTAATTAATATGAAAATTTTTTATTGTAAATAAATTGCATCTGTTTTCTCTTTTTTCTATAGAATTGGGCCATCCTAATACTACAATAGACATAAATGAAATCAACAATCAATTATTTTTATTGTCAATAAATTGCATGTTTTCTTATTTCAAATTATGAATTCTAGGTTTATTTTATTTCATTTTATTTTTTGCGCCTTAATTTTACCAGGCACGCGCCTCGCCTTGCAACTTGCGCCTCAGGCCATAAGAGCCCTTAGCACCTTGGTGCACCTTTCATCTTTAACAACTATGATGGTAATTATGTTGAATATTTCATGAATGTTGCAATTTTGCAGTTTTGCCTCTGAAAAATTGATCCCAATTAGGCTATAAATCAAATCAAATCTGCTAGATTTTGCAGGCACAAGGGAACATCCCTAATCTTTGTAACTAAAATGTATTGATGATAGTTGATAAGAAAAGGTAAACATACCATAGGTTTGTTACCCTTATTCTTGTAATAGTACAAAGTCCCTTGACTGTCTAGTACAAAGAACCGTCTCTTCCAATCTGTTCTCAAACCAGAAGAACGTTTTAGTAGATATCCTTGTTTGATTGTCAGGACCTAAAAATTGGACAAAGCAGATACAAGTAAGACAATACTCTATGAACTTGTTTTGCTCCCTATCGCAATAACTTTTTTCCTTTTCCTATGACTAAAAAAGATGGTGCTTGATGGAAAAAACCATATTAACTTAACAATCATAATAACATGTAAATACATAATCTGTACAAGATCCTTGTACTCAGCTTACAAGTTGCAAAATGAACAAAACTGACTGAACAACCAATGCATGAAAAACTAGCTGCCATGGACTCAAAGATGAATGTCTTATATTATTATTATTAGCTTTTATTAAGTGAATAATGGAAAACTTATGAGAGAGGATACCTTATTTACACTTTTTAAGAAAAAAGGGCGGAAGCTTAATGGTGGTGTAAGAAAGGACATATTCAAAGCATTATCTAGCATGAGAAGCAACGGGGTAACAAAATTGGTTTGTAGCAAACATTTGCTCTCACTTTATCTTTGCCACTTGGTTGTGAATAAGGTCAGCATGCATGTTCAAAAAACTCCAAGGCACATATTGTGAGTACTGGATCAAAAATTTTTAATATCAAAGATGGAATCATATTTGGAGCTGATTAAAGTTCAAGCAAGCAATTCAATCAAAATAAAAGCAGCATACAGTTACCAGCAGAAAATGCAAAATTGATCATTCATGATGTTTTTGAAATTTTGCACTGGTAAAAATTCAAAAGTAGGGAGAGAGAGAGAGAGACATTAAAGAAAAAGGACTTGTGTATTATGTGGTAAAACATCTACTGAGTTCAACAATGGTGTTATATTATTGCTCCACTATTAGATCACAAAATTCTCATCAAGCTCAAGGAAATTACATAAAATTTTATGTAAATGAAAGAAAAAAACAGGAAATCAGATGCAGTGATGACAAGAGCATTCTATACATATAGATGATTTGAGGAAAAAAATCAAGAAGATACTATTAAGGGAAACCAATTTCTTACTTCTCCATTTGCAGTGGACTGCATAATAGCTTCTATGTTTTTATAAGAGCTCATACCAACAATATGGATGCCATCCGAGCTTGTTGAAGGTTCTGTAATACTAGAAGCACTATTGCTGTCAAACTCAGCCTGGGTCCTGAATTCCTGAATCCGTTTTGCAAGTTTATCTTGTTCAGTAATAGCCAGTTCTTTTGATTGTTGTACATAAGTTAAAACCTGCAAAAGGAAAGCAGTTCTTTTTTTGAGAAACTATGCTTTCTTGAAGAAAGAAATGCCAAGCGTGCTCCAATTTAATGACTGAAAAAAAAAATTAAAAAGTAGGACTTTGCAACAAGCTTGCAAACATGCCAATCTATCACTCATAGGATACAAATATCCGGTGACAAAACATACATCAATACATATAAAGTTGGTCATTTAAATATATAATGCTTCTTGGGACAATGCTTAAACTAATTAAACTGCACAAAGTCTAGTTAATTAAATACATGGATTGCACATGCCTAAAGAAACAATCACTAATGAACTGTGTAAATTGGAAATTTGAACTTCAAATTCGCAAAACATATTTTCATATTTGCTCATATAACACAACATACGGCCTTAGTAAGCCAAAAGTTTTCCCCCCAAATACCTTCTTTATACTTTCAATAGACATGGTATCATAGCACAACCAACTACTGCCAGCACAAATATCAGACAATCAGCTGCAGCTATTCTCATTATGTGCCATTTTCGTTCTGTAATAATACTATCCATCTCTTTCCCCAGAACCTCTGGCCATAGTTGTTAAAAGCAAAAGGCGCACCAAGGCGCTAAGGGCTCTTATTGCCTTAAGCGCAAGGTAAGGCGCATGTCTGGCAAAAGTAAGGCGCAAAAAATAGAAAGAATTTTAGAAATAATGCATTCATTCTAAAATTGATAATATTAATTAGAAATAATATATTCATTTTTTAAGAACATACTTCACATTATATATTTCATAGTTTTAAAATGTAGCAATAATTAAACATAAAAATACTACTTACTACTAGTAATAAACTATTCAATTCATATAATATATGAATTTTTATCATCCATCTTTAAAAAATCATTTCAAAAACTATTAAATTAAATAGAAAGAATTTAAAACTTAAAATCTGCACTCCAAATAAAATAATAAATAATAAATTTCTTTCAAAAAAAATAATAAAATAATAAATTTCCTTTGGCTGAACTTAGAAGGAAGGGCATGTCAGCCAATAAGGATTCTCCATTGAGTTATACCATTCCTCAACGTGTCTATCATTTGCTACAATTGGATTATACCATTCCTCTACGTATCTATCATTTGTCTATCATCCTCCGTTTCTGCACCCCATCATCCATCCCCTTTTATGGCCTCACCTTAAACCTGCACACTCCACTATTGTTCCTACTCTGAACCATACTTCTCGTAAAATTTCTCCTTGATTCTTTAGATTGATTACTATCAGTCTCAAACTCATAGGCCATCACAGATTCCTCGCTCATGATTCTCACTCAGCCCACTGATCTGTTAACTCAGCAGACATGGCAATCAAGCTTGAAGAGTTATTGAATTCTTTGTCTTCTCCCTCTCCATCTGTAAATTTCCTCACTTTTTCCTCAATATCTATTAGATTATATGAATTTATAGAATTGGTAGATTCGATCGATTATTGCGATTCACTTTCGCTTTACACGATTCTTGCAATTTTCAATTCATACTATAGATTTGTATCGTTTTATATGGGAATCGTATCGATTCAGATGATTAGAATCGAGAATCGTATGATTCTAACAACAGTGACCCTAAATATTAAAGAGGTGCAGACACAAACACGTGTGCCTCTTATAGGTCACCTGCATTTGGGGGTTTGAGGCACTAAGGGTTGCGCCTCTCACCTTAAGCGTGCCTTTAACAACACTGCCTCTAGCTCCTCCGTTTATTAACCAAATCAAACCATTGCCCAATATTGTGTCCTCAATAAAGTTGATGTTGAACACCAATTCAACTAGAGTTGACAATTCTATGTGAGTAGGCTGTGTGGTTGGTAGCTCATGAGTCAACGAATCAATGGAAAAACTTATTGGAAGTATTGTACACAAGGAAAAAAAAAAAGAAATTCGAGAAGAATGAGGAGATATCTGAGAAGGCAATAGTACTTGTTGGAAGGCATAATACTTGTTTTAGGCTGTTTTTGCAACATTTTCAACAAATTCCTCATGTTCTTTGCTATTAAGTCCTTTGTGATAAAGAATATTTGAAACAGTTGATGCGATGCAACACAAAAACCAAGGAAGGAAATAATAATAAATTATGCAGCAATGATACTTGCAGTTGATATGATTATTGCACCAACTCAGACTGCAAAGTGACAGGAAGAATATAAGAGGAAAACACAACAATGAAGGCTGTGAAGAAATGAAAAAAAAATAGTAAAAAGAATGCAGGCAGGCAAAGCTATATTAAACAATACCAAGACAGAATTTGAACGACATTTTTTAAGTTAGAGTATGTCACCTGGTGAATAAATGGCTCCATTTGGCTAAACAAGTCATACCCCTGAAAATAGAACAAAGAATATCTATTTAGTCACAAAAGCAATAGCATTGAATGCAAATAAAATAAAGTTGTTGCCTAATAGGTGATAGAATACCAGCTTAAAATATCTCAGATGAGCATCCATAATTGCACTTATAGATTCCAAAAACTCGTATTTCTTTTTTGCTTCAATATTCACAAGTGCATTAACCTGAATCCCATAAAACCAAAGACATGGGTTCATTAGAGCAAGAACACAAAGAACATTTAGTAGTAAAGCTACTTATGAAGTCACGTATTCCCACGAGATTAAAGCGGCTTCTCTCAAAAGCTGACTTTGAATTCTGTAAACCCTGTTACAAAATTAAGGACATTAAGAAAAGAGATGAAACACACCACACCCATTTCAAATAGAATAAAGCTGAAATGGAAACAATGACAATGAAATTGTGTAGCAATATATAACTAGGCAAAACTTAACTATAACAAGTTATCTGACTCAGTCCCTAACATTTTATAGCATTTAATTAAATCCTTAAACTATTATATTCATTCAATTTAATCTTTAAATATTTATTTACTTCACCTCTAAGTCCAATTTAAACGGTAAGAATAAAATATTAATATTTTCAATAACTGATCTTAAAAATAATATTATTTTATTCAAAAAATATTTAACCCGGCCCTGAAAAGATCATCACTAATGACATTGACAAGCATTATTTCATTTGCAGTTTTTCTGGCCATTGTGCTGCTGGTCGAAAATTGATGATCAATGTTAGTGCGGCAACTTTAGCTCCAGCTCCCAGCAATAGGCAACACTTACTTCACTAAAAATTGACGCATAAACATAAGAAAACTGAAACAAGCATAGTTGTCAAAGGCGCGCACGAGGCGCAAACCAAGGCGCCTCAAAAGCCCAAAGGCAGGCGATGTCACAAAGGTGTCGTCTTTGGGTGAGGAGCACCTCTTTAATATTTAGGGTTTTTATTATATTTTTTTTGGTTTTTTAAGACAAAACAATCTCAACCCTTTATCATACACTTTAAGTAGGTTATGTAGAGCTTGCTCACACTTGATTATTTCACCAAAAAAAAAAAAGAATATTAAAAAATAGAAAGAAGAAGAAGAGTAGAACCAATATTTAATAAGAGATTAGGAGTGTAGAACCAATACCAAAATTATAAACTTATAGCAAATTACTAATGAAAAATGTTTTAGGATTTCCACTATAGTATAATAGTATTACTCTAGGACTAGGACTTCTAGCTATTTATAGGACTATATTTTACTTTTATTACATTTTTTCTGCATGTTTATTATCGTGTTTAAAGTGTCTCTTCAACATAATGTGTTGCTCTTTTAAATTGTTTTTCTTTGATATTGAGTTAAGTTCATAATTTTATGTTATATATTTGTTATGTTGTGAGTTCTAGATTTATTTTATTTCATTTTATTTTTTGCGCCTTACTTATATCAGGCGCGCGCCTCACCTTGTGCCTCAGGCGATATGACCCCTTAACGCCTTTCGCCTTTAACAACTATGGAAAC
Organism: Balakata baccata; assembly: GCA_949630135.1. Classification (NCBI taxonomy): domain Eukaryota; kingdom Viridiplantae; phylum Streptophyta; class Magnoliopsida; order Malpighiales; family Euphorbiaceae; genus Balakata; species Balakata baccata. The sequence continues at coordinate 7,900 of CATIWF010139369.1, forward strand.
AACATAGATGATAGGCTTCTTAGAAAGTTTTAACAACTTCTGTAAGCCTTCAAAGTTCAAATCACTTGTACTTCCTGCTTCTCATTTGTTTTCATCACATATAAAACAGGCTCTATTAAAATTATTGTAGTATTTATGACATATAAATAAACTATAGTAAAAAAATGTTAATTAGGATAAAAAGATATTCAAAAATATAATGTTATACTGACACAGATAATACCTCTTCTAATTCTTCAATGATGTCTCCTCGAGTATTTTTCTTCAAGGATACAAACTTCTCACGTGACTGCCAAGAAAACAATATTAGGTATGAGTACCTTAAAGCTTTCAATTGATTAAAAAAAAATGTATTTCACAACCTCAAGTGTCAAAAAAGAACTGTTACACAAAATTGTGCGCTAAAGTCTAATCATCACAAATAATTCAAGTGAATTATACAGACAGTACCCCAATTATATAAATCATAACAACTCAGTACCTCAAATATTATTTCACAAAAATACCTCAATTTTATTTTGTAACCAAATGGTACTTTCGTCTTCAGCTATTTGTTTCCATAACAGAAGTGTGACATGGAATATCCACAGCAAATAAAAATTAATATCCAGTTAGCAAAGTTGAAATAAAAAAATGTCATGGATTGAAGGGCTTACAAAATCATCTCTCCCTAATCTATTAGGGTCGAAAGAGCAAAAGAAGGAGATTAGGGAGATGGTTTTGTGGGCCCTTCAATCCCTGTTACTTTTTTTATTTCAACTTCGTTGATTGGGCATTAGTTTTTATTTAAATTTATCTTATGTGTATTTCATGTCACACTTCTGTTAGGAAGACTAACAGCTGAAGATGGAAGTACCATTTAGTTACAAAATAAAAATTAAGGTACTTTTGTGTTATAAATAATCTGAGGTACTAAGTTGTTAAGAGTTACATAATTGGGGTACCATTGGTGTAATTCACTCCAAATAATTCATATATGAATTTCAGTTAAAAAGAAACATTTTCTCTCTAAGATTTTATGCATAATGCTAAACAAATAAATGCAAGCCAAACTTCATATTATGCTTTTATGGTTTTTTGAGCCCTAAGCTGAATTTGTCAAATGAAACTTGATTTTTAAAAAAATGCTGAGTTCATTAATTGAAATAATTTGAGTTAAGAAGTGGCATTATGCCTTATAGTTGAGAATTAAATTCTAGATCGTCCGTAACATTAGAGACATGAAATAAAAACTAAGGGTCAATTGTAGCAGTCAATACTCTGCGTTTGGCAGTTGATAATTAGCTGTCAGCAACAAGAGGTTAGTAGCCCAGCAGTTAATACTGAACATTCAGAAAGGATTATAAAGTATCTAACTTAGAAACTATGTCTATGATGGTCTAATACTTTTTGTATGCATGACAACCAATATATTGGTCAGCTTTTAATCTTAAAATTGGAAATCTCATGTTTTCTCCAAAGCTATTGTAACACTTAAAAGTCAAAAGTTGCATTGGTTTTTTACTAAATTAAACACTTTATTTGAGTAATTAAGCATTCCAACACTAAGTATGGGGTCTAAATGCTCAACCAATCAAGCATTAAATATTTGTATAAAGGCCACAAGGCACATAAAATCGTAGATAATTTCTGAAAGCTATAAAAAAACTTAATAGAAAAAAAGTGTAATGCTAGCAGAAAATGACACTTGAAGGGGAACAATTTTTTTAAATAAAAGAACATCTGAAATGGAATGGAAGGAGTAATAAATAGCATCCTGAAAATTTTAGTCTTGAATTGTGTGAAACAATTTTCTTTATAGGTGTAATTACTTTAAAAACTAAGGTGCAAATCCTAAGGAGTTCTAAGTGTGACTCCTAGAACCCGATGGCAGTATTTAGTTTTATTGTAAACCAACCCCTTCACAGCCCCAATTCTTAAATTCCTAAATGGCTATCCACTTTTACCATCATAGAACCCTAAAATTACAAATTTTACAAGCTGCCCTATGTGGATAAGATGCACAATACAAACTTCCAGTGTAGTGCAAAAGCATGTTCCTTGGATAAGATGCACCATACATAGTATGAAGGTCTTTAAATGGACAATGCATTAGATAGAAAAACTTCAACACTGAAAGAGTTTAGAATAAAAGAAGGAAGTTCCCCTACTTTACTGGAAAAACAGCATCAGCATCTTCCCATTTTTTTTATTATTTTTTTCCAGCAGAAATAAGGAAGAAGAAGAAACACGATTGTCAGCACATTAAATTTAGGGCTTAGGGTTTTCATCAATAAAAAGTTCAATCCAGAATACCTGATCATAAGCATAAATAGCTTTGTCAAATTGCTTGCGAGACTCCTGTAGAAGAAAAGAAATACTAGCTTATAATGCCATTGTCCAAAAAGCATATATATCCAAAGAAGGTAAATCCTAACTTAACAAATTTTAATTTTGACTTTTTCAGCCTTTAACTTCTTTTATAACAATCAAATTTTATAAACCATACAGACAAATACAGACTTCTTTCATTGTATTCATACTGTGCTGTCGATAATGCTGCTAAAAATTAATAATAGAAGACTTGTTAAGAATGAAGTCAAGATACCATCCTCCAATAACTAAATAGCTACATTGTTGTCATGTCTTAGACAAAGCCCTAAAATCTAAAAAGAAATATTTCCAAAGTAAAAAGTGACAAGTGCAATTTGATTGGACATGATATCTTGTTAAACTACAACAAAATCATAAATAAGCTACAAGCCAAAAAATAATAGTGATCTCAAATTTGTGCTAAATAACACTCATAGGAGTTCCTATGAAAGACTCAAGGCAAAAGCCTATAAAGGAGCTAAAAAAAGTATAAACCACCTTGTCCCAAACTTTCCTTTCATCTATTATCTCAAACTTTGTGCACATCTTCCTTATGTACTATGAACATGAAACTGATTACATAAAGATTAATTTTTTATTTTATCCATTAGAGGATATATCTTGGTGAATGACTTAATTCACCAAAGCAAATTTCACCGGTTATCTTAAATTTAGTTTCAATTTGATAAAAAAAATAAAACGAGTCTTAAAATAGGTGGATAGAGTGGAACTCACCAAAAGGTTTCTAGAAATCCTACTTCTCTTTTTGTCACTTACTTGACAGCAAAGTTCTTTATTTTATAGATATTTTAAATACTTCTGAAAGGCTTCCAACACCCCAATTTTTTAATTTCTTTTTGCCATTAACATAGATAGCAATATTCTATTATTAATCCCTACATACCTTTTACTAATTTACTCATGATAAGAAAAACTTATTTGATAAGTTTTATTTTTCTTAATTAAACAAGATATTCTGTAAAACATTAGTAAAAATCATTTTTAAGTTTCAAATAAACAAAATCGAAACTAAAAAAACAATGATATTGTGATTTTTTTTTTGGGGTTAAAGTATCATGAATAAAAGCAAAGTAAAATAGTTTAGCTTCTAGAACTCAGCAATATCATGATTTTAGGAAGCATTCTTTTATTTTATATTTGGTGGAGTGTAAAGCAAGCTATAGTCATACAAGTACCTTGGCAATTTGTAGATCCACATCCATAAACTGCACCAGTCGATCAATTAACACATGCTCTACCTGAACTTGAAAAATGTCACTAGCTGAATATGAAAATTTTGAAACAAACAATGGAAAGAGAAACATAATCTTTGCTTTCCTATTATGAAGATCCTATTCACATTCAGCTTCAAAGCATCTCCAAAGAGAACCTATTTGAATTTTACAAAATAAAAGCAGCTTTTGCTTCAAATTGATGCTCACATTGGTAAATTTATCATGCATGCAAATATCATTAACTAGAGGAAAGCAGCAAAAATGAAAAAGAAAAAGAACATGAAAATCACTCAAAGCTTCTCCTGTAAATAATAAATTTGCTAGCATTCAATAATTCATGCTCATGACAAAATACCATCAAGTTGACACCACAGGAACCTCCATCCCTAGAATTGTAACAAAAAGATTTATGATTTGGCTGATTGCTTTTCTTTTTGAGTGCGTGTAGTGGTGAGCAAAATGATATTAGTTACTATTAACAACATCACATCATCACAAAAAACTAAATACCTATTGAGGTAGAATCCAACATTTCATATGTCATAAGCCTCCCATATGGTATAATTGCTCTAGAAGAGGAGGCCAGAATTAGGTGTGGGCGGTAGATAGTATTTCTCTGTGTGGGCTATTGCTAAATCTAGATGTTTTTCGGTAAGGCTGTTGAAAGGGCAGTATAGAGAATATGTTTGGGAAGTTTGTTATATTAGTAGGATAAATAGAGGCAGATGGTTAGGGGAAAGAATCTCGAGTATTTTGTAAAAAGTCCTTAGTGATTGGGGAGAGTGCAAAGGGGTGAGCATTCGGAAATTCGGTTACCGAACAAAAAAAAATTCAGTAACCGAATACCGAATTCTTCAAAAAAGTCTCATTGATTAGTAAACCAAATAAAAAAATTAGTTACCAATTATGGATTTCAAAATTTTGGTAATTGTCCGATAACTGAAATTTTAACTGAATTTGTAAATTTTGCTTAAATTTATCAAATTTCTTAACTTATTTTATTATGATAAAAAATACTCATATAAATTAATATATCATAAAATAATGTCTTTGAAATAAAATAAAAAATACATACAAATATCATAATAAAATTTATAGAAATTTAAAATAAACTCAAAGTTAAAGATATAAAATTCAGTAATACGGTTATTTGGTTATTACCACGGTAAATAACCGAAATAGCTCAAATATTACTACCGATTACCAAACTAAATTTTTTTTAGTATGATAATCGGTTACCGAATTTCAATGGTTAGATTCAGTAATTCGGGATTACTAAACCTTTGCACACCCCTAAGCGCAAGCTTCTCAAAAGTTTGTAATTTCTATATTTCCAGTTCAATCCAGTAATTTCTTTTAATTTCCTTGGTTTCCTTTGCTGTGATTTTCCAGTTCTTATCAAATCAGTATTAGAGCAGAAGATCCATGGAGAAGAAGAGTTCTGGGAAGAAAATGGAGTCTAGAGTTGATGTTATAAAGAAAGAGCTAGGCTATTTGAGGAGCATGGGAAGAGAAAATGGGGCTGTCGATGCTCTCTCTTACAAGTAAGAAGGAGAACTCAGTTTGCTGGCCTCTTTTCCCACTTGAGAGGAAGGGTATCAATTGATTAAAGAAGTTGATGAAGAACTTTGCTGCAAAAAATCATATCTGAGTTAGTGGACAGCCCTCAAAGCTGGCCTGGGTATACACTCCAAAACGGGATACTTTTTCATAAAGAGAGATTGGTCATCTCTTCTACCTCACAACCCATTCCTCAGTTGCTAAAGGAATTTCATAGTACAAAGACGGGTGGGCATTCGGGCTTCTATCAAACCTATAGAAGATTGGCTTCCAATCCATATTGGGTTGGTATGAGGTATGGTCAAAAAGTTTGTGCAAGATAGTGAGGTTTGCTAGCGAAGCAAGGCTAGTATTTTGGCTTCAGGTGGTCTATTACAGCCATTGAACATTCCCGAAGCTACTTGGGAACAAATATCTATGGATTTCATAACAGGGCTTCCAAAATCTAGAGGGTATGATGCTGTTCTGGTCGTGGTTCGTAGGCTGTCAATATACAGTCATTTTGTGTTACTCAAACACCCCTACACAGCCCGCTTGCTAGCTGAAATCTTTCTCTGGGAAATTGTGAGGCTTCATGGTATCCCTACATCAATTCTATAGGACAGGGATCTGCTTTTTATGAGCAAATTTTGGCAGGAAATTTTTCATATGCAGGGAACTGCATTACATATGAGTTCAGCCTACCACCCTGAGTCTGATGGATAAACAGAGGTAATTAATCAATGCCTTGAAACCTATTTGCGCTGTTTTGCCATTGAACAACCTAGGCATTGGCCACTTTGGCTTCCATGGGCTGAATTCTGGTATAATACCAGTTTTCATGTTTCTACAGGTACAACACCGTTTGAGACTGTTTATGGTCAAAAACCACCTTCTGTTATTCAGAACATTCCCGGTGAAATCAAACTTGAAGCAGTGGCTCATGAGTTAAGAGATAAGGATGAAGCCCTCATGCAACTCAAGTATCATTTGAATCGGGCTCAAGAAGAGATGAAACTGCAAGCTAATGTGCATAGAGATGTCAAATTTGCTGAAGGTGACTGGGTGTATTTAAAATTGAGGCCTCATAGACAGCATTTAGTAGCTTCTCACCTCAATCAAAAGCTGGCTCCTAAATATTTTGGCCCTTTTGAAGTGGATAAGCAGCTCGGCCCTGTAGCATACAAATTGAAGCTCCCGGCCACTTCCAAGGTGCATCCTATTTTTCATGTTTCTCTCCTCAAGCGTGCTGTGGTCACTACCCCAGTCCAAACTGATTTTCCCAAAGAATTCACATTAGAAGAATCAGACAGCCCCAATCCATACAAGGTGCTTGCTTCTCGCACCGTTCAGCTTGATGGCGCATCTGTCCCACAAATTCTCATACAGTGGCATGGCAAACCAGCGGAGGAAGCTACTTGAGAGGAAAAGTTAATGATTCAAAGTAAATTTCCATATTTTAGTCTTGAGGACAAGACTACTTTTCAAGGGCAGGGGTGTGTTAGAGATGCACATATGCAGGAAGAAGTTTATGAGCAGCTCATATATTCTAGAGCCCAAAGTTGGCAAACCCATTTGGCAAGTGCATTCCAGAAGAAACAAGGCTACACGTGGGACCATGAAAAAGGGAAGTGCTGCTGCGTGAGGTAACCAATTCTGTTATAAAAGTTAGGCCAGAGGTGACAGCAGGTATGTTTTGGTATTTTGCAGAATAGTGTGGGGGTCTCTGGCTATGGCAGAGATTGGGGAGAATATCCCCGGACTCTGTCTTTAGTGCACAAATTATCTTTCTTCTTTTCTTCTAATTTTGTCCAAGCTTATGTAGATATGGATACTATTTCCAGTGAATGAAATACAATAGTCCCTTCTTGGCCTCATTTAATCTCTGTTGATTGTTTGAGTTGTTGAATACTTGTCTGTTTGGCAGTTTCCTATCACAGTCCAATATATTTATAGTCTTTAAATTTAGTTTTTTTAGCTCTATCCCAATAGATTTGGTTTATGATCTTTATGCACAAAATCTATTCAATTTTTGGAGTAGCAAAAGCAATATTTTCACAATCTCAGATTTGCTGAAAATTCTATCCCAATAGATTTGGTTTATGATTTTTATGCACAAAATCTATTTAATTTTTGGAGTAGCAGTATTTTCACAGTCCCAGATTTGCTGAAAATTCTATCCCAATATATTTATAATCTTTAAATTTAGTTTTTTTAGCTCTATCCTTCATCCTTGTTTAAAATAGTATAAATGCTTCATGCTCTGTTATGAATCCCTATCCAAAGTGAAAATCATAAGATTTTACAATTATTAAAGTCCTGTTAATATCTAAGCATATAGAAGGATTTATTTGGTTTCCAACCAATAAAATTTTCCTGCAATCGATACTCTTAAGCTTGAGTGTGTGATGCTAATCTCTCCTAAGGAATAATGCTTTGGACTCCTCAGTGTGAACCTTAAGGAAATTTAAGAAAGAAACTTGAATTCTACCCTCCTCTGGTTACTAGTCATGGTATTATTCATCATCACTATTCACTGGTACAGTTGTGTTCACAAAGCTATGTTGCTACCTGTACTACGTTAGCAACCCTTGTGAATGTATAATGTGCATCCACAAAATGTGTTGCTTTTAAACAAATTCTGAAAACATATTACATCATGTTTCCAGCTCAACAGTAGATGTCACAAACACAAGCCTCTGAATATACTATATAACAATCATAGATGTAGCAAATCTAACTATTTTCTGATAGTAGCTAATCAGATTAAACACATCCACTTGCTATAAGCTGATTAAAAGATCATTTTAAAGTGCAACCCAATAGTCCATTTATGCAAGCCCTTCCAGAAAAAGGTTGAAATGACTAGCAAGAAGGATCCTAAGCAAACAACGGTCATTAATATCTCATTTAAATATATAAACAAACCAATGAAAGAGTTATGTAACATAATGCTCATAAACAAAACCACCGTAAACCTACTTCATGTCATAAAAAGCACCTTTCCCTTAGAAAATCCACTAAATGGAAAGAAATCTGCAACATTAAATTTTCCTTACATGTGATTTTAATGAGATAAATTCAATGGAAGGTCAAGTGACAACTTTAAGAGAATTGTTAATTATGTCAATATACAAATCAGATTTATTGCTCAATTAGTATATTATATCTAGATGCAAATTTGGGTTGACTAAGGAAGGGAAATCATAGCTTTTATGAAAATGTCAAAAAGTTTGAAAGTGGATCAATATATGCAAACAAATCTGCACTTACTTACAGAGGCAGAACACTAAAATGGGCATAAATGACAAGTATATCTCACTCTCACTATGCAATACCAGGAGCAGAAAAAATTATATTAAGTACTCACTTGGGAACGGAGAAGCTCTTTATATGTAGCAAGTTCATGAAATGCACCAATAAACTTTGTTATGATGGGGCCTGCGTCAAGGGAAGCACCACATAGGAATCTTTCATATTTTTTGTCACACTTCATAAGTTAAAGAAGTCTAAAGCTTCCGTCCACCTGTCTCATTGTCATCCAAGCTGGTTTATAACTCAAATATTCCCAAAAAGAATTTTTATATGAAAAATATGTTTGGGTGCAAACCATCATTAATTTTGGAAATTAATTATACAAATGCATTTCAAAATTGAGATCGATATTGAAAGGAGAAGGCAGTGAGAGCCTTCGTACGAAAACCATCAAATCCCCATGCACTTGCAGTAAGCACTACGTGAGGAGGCAAGTTGGAGCTAGTTGGACCAAATGTGCCGGCTCGAACAGGCCAATCCACAAGTCCATTGAGCACGTGGCAACCACCAGGACACTTCCTTCCTTCAACATTTGCGAACCAGCTGACATGTTTTGCTCATCTCTAGTCAATATCCCGGAACAACCAGCAAACCTCCAGTGGAGTTCTTGCGCATTGGTGCCCTCTTGAGCTCTCGAATCAATCTCAGACAACACTGAATTCAGATTTTAGCCAGTTCTTTCATGATTTAATGTTATTTTTATTTATTCAATAATCTGACTCAAGAATCGAAATAGTATGACGGCGGCTCATAATCTTCAAAGGGCTAATCTTATGCATAAGTAGCTATTTCCATATCTAGTATTAACTCCCAATCTGATTTTTTTCTCTCTTATTTCTGCAGGATTTAGAACTATCAACCAATTTGATATTTCCATTTCATGTGTTTCCTTTTTGAGCAATATTTGTCATGATTGAAAGTTTGTTGTGATTTCCCTGATCCTGGTTTTGGTTGTTCATTTGTTGAGTTTCTTTTTCTTGCCGTAGTATATTTTGGCAATATGGTTTTGATTTGGTAGGAGTAATGAGAATTAGTAGGAGCTTTCCTATTTGAATTAATAGTGTTCTTAGCAAAAAAAAGGGGGTGCTAAGATTGAGTTAAACAATAATAAGAGAGTAACAATATATAGAAAAGAAAAGAAAGAATGGGTGAGATGATTTTAGTAATTTGTATGAATATGTTTTTTTTAAACCCTATAATACCTTAACCTATGATTAGAAAAAAGAAGTGGGTTTCAAATATTATAATAATAATTTAAGTAGAAAAAGCACCCAAATATTTATTTCTTTACCTATAAAGTTGTAACTATAAATGGATGAAAGTTATAAAGTTTATTAGCAGCCACATACATGAAAAAAAATAACAGTTGGCAATAAAAATAGGAAAAAGCTGCATGAAGATATTAATAGTTACAAGATGATTAATGTAACACAAACGATATATATTGGAGTGATAATAATAAAGCAAGAGCTAGGATTCAGCTAAGGTTCCTTAGCATGTCTAATTTCAAGGATTTTGAGAAAGAAACTTTTGTGGCGTTAGTATAATGATGATTTGGCTTTGATGAGAACCCTAAGATTTATAGTAATGCAGACCTCCTAAATTTGGTGTCCAGCACCTCAATTCAACTGGTGGTGACTCCATTTCATGATTAGTTAAAACCCCAGAATCCCATAAAAATAAATTGGATTTCCGCAAAGACACTCCCACACCCCTCCCTCCCCACCAACGTTAACACTTGGAAGTCTTTAAATTGATTTGTTTCGGTTAATGCAAGAAGAATATCTCCTATATTTCTTTTCTTTTACCTTTGTCTTATAAAAGCATGCCTTACCAACCCTGATCTTTTCCCTACCCCATTAAGCATGCATCTCTGCATGTGTGCCAATATACTTTTGTGCTTATGTGCATGCCCAAAAGAGAGACCAACTGTTAGGCTATATTAGGTTGGGAGGAAGGAAACTGGGGAGGAATTTTTATCCAGCAAATAATATAGACTAGGTACATTTTTCTTCCAATAATGCACATAGTTCATAGTCTATATCAATGCATCGCTAGATACATTTTCTCCTTTCTTTCCTCTCAACTAAATATACACTTAGGATTTTTAATTAAGAACAGAGTGAAAATTGATTTACAACCTCCAATTGATGCACTAACAGGGTCATCTTGTCCACCACCAAAAGCTTCCAATGAATCGGCAAAAGTGGAGTCTGCACTACATGCATCTCCAAGAGCTGTCCTGTAAATGCAAGTGCTACCACGTTAGTTTCTGTAGAGAATCTCCTAATCATTATAGCAAATGAGGTTCAATTAGACCTAGAAAATATCAGAAGCCTTAGAATATAACATCATCCATAAAAAAAAGGCACGAACTCAAAGAAGTTTGGCACAAAAGAACATGATTAAGAAGTTATAGTGAGGCCTAATACACAATTCCACCTTAAAATTGTTTTTATATGGAGTTTCACTTCATTAGATAAGAATGAACTTGCAAGCAGAAGCAAAAGTATAATTTCAACGATTTCTAGTGAATAAAGGCATTTTGGTAATTTGGATTTAATCATGACTTTATCTAGAGTTCCAAGTTTCTCATATTTATTAACCTCAAGAAAAGGTTAGTATTTTCGTGTTAATTAAGAAATAGTTGTAGAATCTTCAATGCCTACATGACTTAAAATTAAGAAATAATTATAGAATCTTCAATGCCTACATGACTTAATATTTTCTAAAAACTTTTATTGACTGAATATAGATTTTCTAATTGTATTTTACGCCACCCAAGCTAACATGCATTTAGTCTATCTATATGTAGATCGTGCCACCACCACCCCACCCCCCAAAAGAAGAAGAAGAAAAAAATAAAATAACAATAATTCATAGTCTTGTTTTATAAGAGTTTGGCATCATTTTATAACTCTAAATTCCCTCTAATTTATAAAATATAAAAAGTGGTTTGCCTCAAGCAATTAAACAAAAGAAGATGGTTAAGAAGTTGTAGAGGGGCTCGATACACAATTCCACCTTAAAATTGTTTTTATATGGAGTTCCACTTTCATATGATAGGATGAACTTGCAAGTAGAAGCAAAATTATAATTTCAATGACTTCCAATGAAGAAAAGCATTTTGGTATTTGAATTTAATCATGACATAATCTAGGACTTCCAAGTATCTCATATTTATTATCCTTGTTATTGTTATCTATGTAAATATGTTAATAGCTGATTATTAGGAATTGTGCTTTATTTTTCCTTCCTTATTAAGACTTTGTATAAAATCTTGAATAAATACCTTGTATAGTATAATGAAACATACACTCAATTTTCTCCAAACTCCTTGATTTCTACAATCCTCAAGCAAGGTTAGTATTTTCATGTTAACTAAGAAATAGTTGTAGAATCTTTTAATGCCAAAATGACTTAATATTTTACTTTTATTGACTGAATATTGAGTTTCTAGTTGTTTCCCAAAAGCATCCTTGCAATAGTGCTAAAATGCTAATAACAATAGCAAAGCAACTTCCAGTATTGCATCTAAAGCCAAATTCCAGTCCAACAGATTCCTTTACTTTACGTTATCATTGCAAAACTCCTATACCTACATATTTTGTCACTCCTATAATGACATCAGCCAATTAAATATGCATTTCTAGGTACAGATTTCTTGGCAAGCAAAAAATTTCAGCAACAAAATTTTCTTAGGCAGCCTCACTAGTTCCTTTTCAATTTCTTTAATAAACCCATATAATGAGGACAAATCATGTCATTGAGGGGTTCACTCTTCACAAACTATGGTATGAAAATCAAACTCATCTTAGTGTCTCACAATGTAATTTAATGGGTTGGGAAGTATTTGCAAGGAATGACTGCCAGATACTCACATAAACTTATTACACCCTTTGTACAGTCTTTGGCAACGATCGTTCAGTTCCTCAGCTATTTGCTCCAGAGAAGATATCTGTTCAAATAATTAGAAACACCGCATGCATCAGAAGCACAACCTTTTCATTTAAATAATTTTAAATAACATTTTATTATGTGATCAATCAACTAGCAATTATAATAAACAAAACGCCATGCATCAAAGAAACTACTACTTGGAAAATTAATGTCATTAAGATTGATTAACAAATAGGCTTAGGGTAATATGAGAAGTGGAAACAAGCATCCATGTTCATTCACAATAAAGACATGAAATGTTTAATTTGCATGAATAAGCATGATAATTCAAAATAAAGATGCTTAAAAAAGTTGGAATGAAACACATTTACGATTATACCTGTTAAAGCCTTAAAGGCATGCTAAAAGTGCAAAGCACGCCAACCCAAAGAGTCAGTGGCTCTAGCAAGATGAGAAGAACCAAGACCACAACAGTGTATTACACTGCCGAGGTGCAAACCTATTGTCAAACCCATCATCACTCATATCACCCACCCTAAATCAAGTACCATAACTACCACAATTTCCAAGACTCATGCACCTCAAATATCTATTCTCCAACCTGATTCAAAGTTTTTATTTAGGCCAAATTAAAAATAAATAAATAAAAATTGAACTTTCATGTTTGTATCAAAATAATCTTACTATTAATTTTTTCAATTAAATAAATGAACTCTTAATATTTTATCAATTTAGACATTCCGGCCATTTTGGTAAAAAAGAAAACCAACATGTCTGAACTTTCCGGCAAACATATTTTTTTACTGACTAAGCAATTAACTCATTAATGTTTCAGAGACAAAACAAAATGTCATCATTTTATACTAAAAGAACACAGTAAAAAAAATAACCCAAGAACATAGCCGCTTCTAACCAGCCTTTTCTTCTACTATGACTAGTCGCTAGGTCCTTCAAACCTTACCAGAAGGCTCGATTCGTCCCTTTAGTGGGTCTTTTGAGAAGCTGATATTATTGAGATTCAAGCTAAATCTTCAAGAAAATAAGAGACTACAAAGCCACCACAGATTCTTTGCCAAAAGTTTAGACATGTCAACAATTATTTCTACTAAATTGGCCGAAATATCTAAATTAATAAAATGTTAAAAGTTCGTTCATATAATTGAGAAAAATGAAAGTACAAATTATTTTTTATACAAACCTGAAAGTTCGATTTTTTATTATTTTTTTTTTGGCAATTTGGCCTTTTATTTATTCATTAGTGAACAACAATACCAAAAATTCATTAAACTGCGTAGAGTAGGCTATAAAGAACGTAATTGATTCTCCTAAAGGGAACATCCAAAAGAACAAAATATGGTTGAGAAAAATATGGTGAACTAACACTGAATTTGAAGAACATAAGTATTCCAAATGGGCCAATAAGTATAAGTCAGGCCAGCTACATTATTCTGCAAATCTAATGCAAAAGCACTAGTAGTGGTCATGACAGTTTTCGTTTGTCATTTTTTCAGGAAAGTAACAAGGTCAGCACAAGTTTTATTTGTCATTTTTTTAAAGAAAGTTATAGAGGTTATTATACATCGGCTATTGTAATGCTAATATTTTATAATTTTCATCAACATTTGGTCTATTTTTATTCTTTTTGTACATTAGGCGTTGGTTAATGTGATGCTTACTATTTTGAATCTGATGAGTATCTTATATAGCTTTCAAATTCAACAATGAAATTTTGTTTCTTCCGCAACTGATATCTGTCCCACATGCACCTATATCTCATTACTCGGTTTCAGGACCCTTGAGGACCTTGCGTCTTATGTTTGGGTCAAATATTAATATCATCTTATGCAGATTTTCGGATTATTTGGAATCTATTGTTAATTAATTACTTATCATTGTGCAGTCAGATCTGCTTAAATTTTATTCTCATAGTTGTTTTATCACTTGACAACCTTACCAAGTTTCAGAGAGATGAAATTTAGAAATTCAGCGATTTTCTCTACTATCAGATACAAAAACTGACGACGAGGCCAATCATCCATCCAAATTTAATGTTTCCCCAGCTGAGAAACCCTTATTAATCTTTATTGATTTTGTATTCAATGCAAAATGATAGCATCCCCTTATTAAACGAAATTGAAATTGACAGAAACAGAAATATTGTCAAGACAGAGACCACATATGGTTCATCCAGAATTACAAAGAAAAATCAGAAGACGGATGAGCCTTACCTCCTTCTGGAACATTGGAGAATCCTGTAAATTGATGAATGCCGCCATTTCCCCCTTTTTCTTTCAATCGCAAAATTAAATAAACGGTCCGTCCCTGGCCTAGTCCGTTTCTTGTTCCTCAATACGGATCGAATTCCACGTTTGCGTCACAATTCACAGTTAACTTTGAGGCTGAGCTGATGACTGATGCGACTGTAATATTGGGTCAATTCAATCAAGTGCATCTACCCGCCATCCCATAGAAAGACATCATGATACTTGTGGAAAAGAAAATTATTTGCTGAGACGGAAATAAATATATCAAGATAACTATAAATTCTAACCAACAAAAAATCCAATCTACGTACGAGAGTCCAACAGAAAATTTCTTGTAATATAAAATGCTTTAATTATGCAAATAATAATAATTTAAAATTTTAAAAATTATTTATAATATTAAAATATTTTTATTTTTATTTTATAACTAAATAATATTTTCGTTTTTAACTATTAATATCTTTAATATAACCATAACATAGATTATTTATATCAAATAAAATTTAATAAAATTAATTATAATATCCATATCATATATATTTTATATCACATTTATAGTGTGAAGACTAATAAAGTGTTTAGAATTGCTATTGACTATTTTTTTTCTTTTTTTATTAATTATTTTTTTCAAATCTGTTACCTACTTATATCTAAAATTAATTTTTAAATTTTAAAAAAATTAAAAATATAAAAATTTTTTCTTAAAAAATATTTTTTTCAAATACAATATCAAATGAGTTCTAATAGCTAAAGATATAAGTATTATTTAGTTACAAAATAAAAATTGAAATATTTTTATATTACAAATAATTTTTAAGATACTAAATTGTTATTATTTATATAATTAAAATACTTTTTATTATAAATATTATTTTAAATATTAAATTATCACAAATTATATAATTGGTCGTTAGTTTAAGTTTAACTCACCCCACTAGCCTAATTGCTTTTTGCGTGGGAAGGTTGAAATATAGGGAATGAAAGGAAAGAAGAAATAAAACGGGAGAACAGAATATATGTCACGAAGGGCCGGTCTCCATCCGGGCTTCCAGCTAATTTATTGGACTCGGAAAGTCGGTGAACAAATTCCACGTATCTGGTTTTATGGGCAAATAGTATTAAATTTTATTATTTTGTTATAATTTGAAATTAAATTTTTTAATTATTATAAATTAATATTAAATTTTTTATAAGTATTACAATTTAATATCAATATTTAATTTTTGGCGCTGAAAAAATAATATAATATATCACGTCACTCTATTATTTATGTCAAATTTATTTTTTCACAAAAGTACATCCAAATATCGACGTTTCTAAATATTAAAAAAATAAATTACATAAAAATTTAAAAAAATATTATAATCATCGTTGTTTTAAAGTATATTTTTGTGAAAGAATAAATTTGATATAGATAATAAAATAATATGACATATCATGTTATTTTTTCAGTGCCTAAAATTAAATATTAATACCAAATTATAATTTTTATAAAAAATTTGCTATCAATTTATAACAATTAAAAAATTTTATACTAAATTATAAAGAGAGTGACAAAATTCGGTACCGGTCACCACCCCAACTTAACCAAATTCACTAAAACCTTAATATTTTATTGGAAAACTTACCCAAAAAAAAAATTATAAACTTTACCGAATTTCACAATTATATTCATTTTTAAATTATATAAATTTTTTCTTTTAAACAAATTTAGTTTCACTAGCACGGAATCATACTTTAAATATAGTCATTATTTATTTTATATGAATTGACTGAATAAAATATCTGACGTAAATTAAATATATTAACTAAATCAAATATATTCAATTATATATTGGATTAAAAATATATTTATCATTAAAAAAACTTGAACATTACTCATAAATGGTTATCAATTAGCATATTTAATCTATGTCAGCGTCAATTACCCTATCTGGTCAATCTACAAAAATATCAGTTATATTTGGAAACTAATTTTTTGCTACCAAAACTATATTTATTTTATAAATAAAAGTTCATATAACATTGCAAAGCTCAACATTTTTTTTTCTATTTTATTTAAGAATATATTTTGGAATTTTTTTTTTAGTACAAAATATTTATTTTATGTTAAAAATTAAAAATGTGAAAGTGTACTGTAAAATCATTCCACAGAATTTTCACCCTCAAAAAAGTATAAAAAATACGGTTATATAAATTTCCTCCATAATGGATTTTTCTTTCAATTTTTCTTTTATTCTTTTTTCCAGTCATCTACATTAGTTAAGTATTGAGAAATATTTTTGACATTTTTTGGTCTAAAATTACTTTTCTATATTTTTTTTATGAGTTTATTTCTAAAATAAATGGTTATTCTATATAAATTTAAGTTTTTTTATTTGTTTTATTTTATGTGATTTCATCGTTTTGTTATAATATTTGGTTTTTTGTTGTATTGTTATGACATTTTATTTTCTATCATCTTTTTACGATGTTTTATTTTTATATAGACGATTTAGACAGATAAAATATATTTAATTCGACATAAATAACAAATCAAACAATGAATATTAATATATTGTAAAACTGAAATTATATGTATTATAGTCACTATAGTATTTATCAAATTTATATGAATTAAGCCAATTTACTATAATATTAACCTAAATGATGTGAATTTTTTTACTACTTCATCATCTATAATTTTTAACAGATTTGTATATGTGTTTTTTGTTATATTCAATTAATGAAGTTATTTATCTTTTTAAAAAACGGTTATATAAAAATTGAAGTAAACTGTAGTGTTTTGAATTGGCAAAAATTACATTTTGGTTCCTACACTTTTTTATATAAATTTGCTAGGTAATTTTAGCTTGTAAATTTTAAAAAAAAAAAATCGAACAATTATAAAAATGATTTTATAAATTTTTTTCAGAAACATTTTCTCTCAAATATTAATTATACTATGAACTTACACTTTGAATTCAAAAATTTAATTGATAAAGTTTGTTAGGGAAAATTCCTAGGATAATATGAATAAAATAAGACGTGAAAATTGAAATGAGAATGAACGACTTTTATTGTTAATATTTGGTTATAAACAAAAAATTAATGAAATGGAAATAAAATTTATCTATCAATGGAAATCACTAGTTCCTTTTTTTCTCTAAAAAATGAATATTTCATTTACATAGGAATCAAATCTAACTAAATATATATTTATTTTTTAATTTTTTAATATGTTATTAATTAATGTTAGAAGACATTATGAAAAATATATAATTTTAATAAAGTTAATTTATTTTTTCAATAATGGCAAAATTAAAAGTATAATTATCTTAAATAAATAGAATATATATAATTCAAGTATAATAATCTTAATAAATAAAAGTATAATAATATTAAATTCCCTAGCTGTTTGAGAATAAAATAAATAATTGGCATCTTTTCTTGCAATATTTAGAAATTAACAAAAAAATTTGATAGAGACCCTGTATAACTGAGAATTAAATAAATAATTTAATAATTTTTACTAGGAAAAAATCCCTAGCTAATTGAGAATTGAATAAATAATGTAAGAAAAATTGCTTGGAAATTTGTAACATCACTTCACTCTACTGTATATCAGCTGTATATCAGCAAAGTCAAATGATATTATGCATCCATTTACCTTAGCTGATTTAATAATTATGTCATAATTTTCTAATTAAATAGTATTGACATTATCATTTAACTAGTTTCATAAGTTTCTATTTTCACTTGGAACTTTCATATTTATTGAAAATTTGGCTTCTGTTTTATGGACTTTTCCATAAAACTTGTCCAAATAAATCTCAATCACATCTCAATTCATATCAAATCTCAAGTATCTATGACTTGTATCAACTTAATTAATTATCTAATATTAACAAATTTTATATCAAAAATAACTTTTTTCTATTCTTTTGAAAGCTTATGCATATTATGACAAAGCATATATTAAATTGTTATTTACATCAAGCTTTTGCTTAAATTACAACCAATATAATTGTAACCTTAATTACTTTTTATTATTTATATAATCAGTTTGCTTACATACAAAATGAAATACAAATTAAAAAAAAAAGACAAGATACAATAAAACCAACAAAAATCACGCTGTTATTTCTCTGATAGGACTCACGAAACTGCGATAAACTCCATTTACAAGTTTCTAAAACTTTTTACAAATCTTCTACTCATTTCCCATTTTGATTATCTGTTAGACAAGAATACTCATAGATAATATATTTTGCTTAATGATACATTCTTTTTGGCAATATAATTTTAAAATAATACAATGCAACAAAATAAATTTAACACATAATACATTATTAATAAAAATAAAATATAAAAACTTATAAACAAATAAAAGATTCAATGTACAGTTTGTTAGCAATAACAATTATCATTTATATAGAAAACAAATTCAGAGATTGAATTAGAAAGATATAAAATATACGACTATACTTATAGCATCAACTGCTATTGCAACCTATCAGTAAAAAATTTGGCACCTACCTAATGATATTGTATCGACGTTATGATTCTATTATATAATCAGTCCGACGCATTTGTTTGTTTGAAAATATCAATATCACGATGTCGTTCGTATCTTAAATTTGATTCCCAACTGACATGCCAATATATCTAACTCGCTAGTTCTAGACCATATATGATATGAGCTTCTTTATTATTTATCACATTCAGTTCTTTGTAAATCATAGTGTCCATAAATTCCATATCATCTTACAATTACTAAATTTCTATTTTCCAATTACAAATATCAAATTAAATTCTTAATAAAAATATAAATTTCACTATATTTCAGATGTAATAAAATCTTAAATCATTCAACTGACAGTCAAATATTCATTCATATAAATAAATTAACATAATAAATGAAATATAAAATAAAATAATATCAATTGTCAAGAAGCATGCTTAGACTTTTTACCAATATATGCTCCTCCACTAGTCCTTTTCAACTGAAATTGAACTTATCCAATAGCCTCATTTGAAGTAGTGTTCTTCATAGAAATTTTAGATTTCCATCTCATATTTATTTAAAAGTTGACATCATTAACATCCAGGCCTATAACTCTACTTAAAAGCCTGCTCTGAACCGGAAAAAAAAAAAGTAAGCAATTTTAGAGTCCTGTTTTGTAATGATATTTTGGGCAAACTCAGGCGTAATCAAGCTTCCCTCTCTTCACAAAAGTTATGCCCCTCAATTTAAGCTTTCTGTAGGACTTTGTATCACTTAAATCCGATTTTTATAAAGAAAGTTATTCCATCCAAGCTCTGTAGAAAAAGTTATAGCAAATTTGGTTGAAGTTGCTCACATAACTTAAGGTTTAATTACTATAATAGTTCCAAGACTTCTCTTCATAATCTCTAATATACCTTCCTGCCCTATCCACATCTTCCTTTAGCTACAATTAAGAAAAATAATCTCCCTCTTAAAATCAATTTTTACTCAATTAACATTAATTAAGTTTAGTTAATAACTCAATCACTCATTTCTTTAACTAAATTCACATTTTCTCATTTTGTTCCAAGAAATAGCAGCCCCAATTCTTCTCCTCTAACTTCGGTTTCCACTCAACCATTACCAATTTCATTTTATTTCCATTTTTTTCGTCATTCTTAATTTTGTAAAATTTTAATTCACCAATTTTATCTATTATTATTATTTTTATTATTTTCCAATTTATCATATCATCACAGCCTTAAGCAAGGAAAGATGAAATTTTTTCTCTAATTCAAGAAATAGGTAGAGAAAGTGAAAAATAATCAATTTACTTACCCAAATCACTAGCCGAACCACTTGTCCTCTAAATTCCTTCTTTTTCTTTTCCATCAAATCCTAATAATCTCTTGCACCTCAGTGTTTCTTATTGCTTTTCATGAGAGTTTGGCAATTCCCTTCATCGATGGAGATAATCGAATCCTCAAGAAGATTTTTCTTTCTTCTTTTTGCTTTTCTTCTTATCCTTCTCTTTCCTTACTCCTTTAGTCCTTCCTATAGCTTAAAAATGCCCTTTGTCAAGTTTTCTCTCACTTCCCTAAATATTCTCTCTCTGAAAATGGACTTTTAAGCTTTTGTTGTGGAGGAAGAGTGGAGAAAACGGAACTGCTGAAGAGAAGAGAGTCGGGTGCAAGGAGGAAGAAGAACGGGCTAGAGAAATTTGGAGTGGGCCCATTATTTGTCTTTAACTTAGATTTTTACATATTATGTTGATATTATTTGGTGTGATATTTTTTTTTAGATAATTATCCCACATATTACTTTTTCATTAAATCCAACCGCCAATTAAAAAAAATATATCCTAAATAACTCAATTCATTAATGTCTTGTAGTCCAAATTTTTTAGTCCTAATCAGTACAGTTTTACAAATTTTCAAACCAAACTTATTTCACCATTGGTTTTTTTCGAGCTCTAACATCCAATTTCGCTATCGTGACCCTCACTTCCCTTTGCTGTTCCAAAGTGTGAGCCGCACATCGCCTTCGTCCAGCGCATCATCTTCCCTCCCCATCACCGTCATCGTAGAAGACATTTGCCGCCACCCATCATCTTCATCACACCGTACAGATTTTGAAGGAAATTTTCACTCGCCGTACCCATTAGCTTATCTCATTCAAGGTAATTGACATCAGCACACCGATCTGAGAAAGGGTTTGTTTGCGGGTCTCAATCTCTCAAATTCCAGACGCTCCACTAGTGACGAAGCCCGTTAGGCATGGCCTGGGATGCCAGTTCTCTATCCTCCTCGCGCTCTTCCTTCCGTAGCTCTCCTTTCTCTGATTTCGGCAAGTCTTTCTCTATCCTTTGTCGTTGTTTTCTCCTTTTGATTTCTAGTAGCCATTACAAGTAAATCCAGTTTTTGTTTCCTTAATCTGTTTTTCGATTTTCGGCTAAGTTTTTTATGCATTATGTTTAATTTAAAATCAGTTGTTAAGAGCAAATTACATTACAGGTGAATCCATTTTTTGTTAATTAAAGACATGCATTGGTGCTTTTATTACTATATTACTTGACATATAAAATTTAACTTGTTATACTGAGTATTTTTTTCGAGAAAAAGGTGCTTCGTTACCTACTAATTAGACAAGCATTTTTTTTTTCATTTGAACTTTTGGCTTTGTGAATGAAGCATCTGTACATGCAAACAAGAGAATTCTAAATTTTAACTGCTTATAACAACTAATGTGCTTATTCTGCAGAAATTGTTATTAACTGGCTTAACACAAGCAAACCGCAAATGATGTTACATTGAATCACAGATATTGGAAGTTCGTAAGATATTCCCACTTGCCATTTCAGTGGTTGTGCGGCAGTCTGCGGCAGAGTGGAACAAGACAACATTTTTTTACCTGGTGATTTGGGGATCTTTATCTATACATTTGCAAATGAGTTTGCCGATGTTGTTGTACAATTGAAAGTTTTTGGATGGGATTGATTGCAATTATAAAAGATGTGATTTTTGGGACATTGAATTAAACTGTAATTGGGATTTTGAACATTTTAATTTCTCAGGTTTCTTTCATATATATTGGTCATTAGGTACTTCTGATTTTTTTTGTTTAGTGATATTTGGTGCATTTGATTTGCGTTTGCAATTATGATTTTTATTGCATTTCTTCTTTTTCTAACATTATTTATATATGTATATAACATACATATAACCTTCATATAACTAATACATAAAAATTAAAGAATATGTTTAATAAATTTATTGTTATTTTAAAAAATATACTTTCGTAATTTTTTTAATTCATATTAAAAGATAAGATAATAAAAATAACAACAACATATAACTAACATATAATCTCATAATAATAATAATGAATAACATGTGATAATAAATTGTATAATTTATACTGCATATATAACTTTTATATAATTCACATATATTTTGTAATTTTTTTATTTTTAATTGAAATTTGAATGAAATTGAAAAATACAAGATTTGATTCTAATTTTTGCAATTGTAAAACATTCATTTATGTATGCATATAATATACATATAACCTTTATATAATTAAGATATATAAATTAAGATAATATGTTTGATAAATATGTTGTTATTTTAAAAATATAATTTCAGAATTTTTATAATTCAAATGCTGTCGAGAAAAATTATTTAATAAAATTTACTTTTAACTTATATATGCTTCACATATACCTACATACTTTTAACTTATATATGCTTCACATATACCTACATATAATATTTGAGCCATTGCATTTTTTGTAAACACCATGGTATGTTTTTTTATCTTTAATCCCTATCAATAATTAAGTACTAAAAATAAAATAAACATATAATAAATAAATAATACAGTCGGATAAGAAATGGAAAATTGAAGTTATGAATATAAAACAAATATAAATTAAAATAGATAATATAATCTAAATATACCTTACATATATCTTACATATAATTTTACAGGGCATTTATTTATTCCCTAATAAATTTTATTATTTACAATAACCATCAATTTACTATTTTAATAACAAAATTATAAAATTTGTAGTAAACATATATTATTTTATACTATACATACCTACTCACGCTATAAAATCTAAATTTTATAATTTTTAAATAATTTTAAATATATATATATATTTTTTAAAGAATTAAATATACAATTTTTCAAATAAATTTAAATATATAATATTTAAAAAATTCCCGATCCTCGTGACTATCAAAAAGTGACGTGGCCATCTGATTGGAAAAAATAAAAAAGTGTTGTGGCCCTCACCTGACTTTTCCCCATCCTCAACAGTCACTGACCAACGTTATATCATATCCTTTTTCTCCCTCAAATCAACGGCTATTACTTAATCACTAAAATTTCTTTTCTCAATCTTCAAATCCTACGGTTGTTAATAACCTCAGCATTACATGCAGTGGACACGTGAGAAAGGCGCTTTCAACCATTTCCAAATTTTTGCCACTATTCAGATATGGAAACCACTTGCTTGGATATTGATTTGGACGCTATTTAAGATATGAAAACTGCACATTTTTCGGTATTGAATTGGAGGTTCGTTTTGGATTATAGAATTCTTGAAAGGTCATTTATGTAATTAAGTTATCACGGGCCATATATGTGTAATTTTCCAATTTAGTTGTCATTTATGTCTTTTTACCTATTTTAAAGTCCACTTGACCGGCCATCTCTACTTATTTTGGCAATTTTCCATTTTAGTCCCTCAATTTTGCGATTTTTTATGTTTTTGCCCTAAAACATTCTATCTTTTATAATCAAGTCCATCACCATATTCCATCCGTTTTTCCCACATTAAACATTACATTTAACATCCTATTAATTATTTTATTTTCTATTTACTAACTTCTCATTACATTCTGAATTTAAATTCAATGACAATTGAGACTAGGGTCTAAATTAGCAGAGTCTCTATAAAAATTTAAAATCTAACAAGTAAAAATTTGCCAAGCAAAATACCTAGGATCTTTGATAATTGAAAATTAAAAAAATATTTTCATAAGTTTTGCTAGGAAATTTACCTTTCAAATTTTTAAAAGGGAAAATTAAAAAAAATTATAAATTTTGTCAAATTTCACAATTATATCTAATTTTTTAAAAATTTTATTAAAATTATATGAATTTTTATTTTCTAATTAATATAGTGCGGTAGCAAGAACCAATCTTCGAATCTCACTGACACTTATGTGAATTGATAGAATTGAATAACTGACACTAGTATATATTAAATATGTTAGTTGGATTAAATAGCTGGTGTTATGTTCAATTATTTAATTATAATTGGATATATTTAATTTAATATCATATTTAATTTGCATTAGCGCCAGCTATATTATTTGGTCAATCCATGTGAATGTCTGTTAGATTTTAAGACTGATTCATACTGCCAGATTTGTTACAAAAATAAAAATTTATATAATTTAAATAAATTTTTTTAAATTTTGATATAATTGTAATATCTTTGCAAAGTTTTTTTCCCCTTTTTGAAATGTTGCAAATAAAATTTTTCTTAAGAAAATTTATTGCCATTCGAGAATTAAATAAATGATTTCATAAATTTTGTTAGAATATTCCTAGTAATATCTAAAAAATCACAAATAAATTTTACTAGGCATGTTTCCTTGCAATTCAAAACGTAGCTAATAAACTTTTATAGAGAAAATTTCCAACTCATTGAGAACTAAATAAATGATCTCGTAAAATCTGTTACTAAAATCTAGACTTTATCTAATAACAAATAATTTTTACTACTGAAAAACTCTGGTGGTTTTAGAACGAAACTAATGATTCTATAAATTTTGCTAGGAAATTTTTCAGGCAAATTTCAAAAATATCAATTTTTTACCGGAAAAAATCTTAGCTAATTGTAAATTAGCTAACTCACTCCACTTTACCAATATATAATTTTAAACTTTAATATTAAAAATGCGGTTGTTATGTCATTCAAAAAATAACCAACAATGAAAAAAAAAAAATTACCAACATTGCTAACCACATGTAGAAATAATTCACTCCTCCCACCATTCAGGAAAAAACAGCAACTGACTTGCGATCCTTCTTAACAAGTGTGACAGTGGCATAAAGTTGCCATTGATTGGAAAGAACTTGTGATATCATTTAACGAACACGCATAGGAGAGAGAGAAATGTGTGCAAATAGGGATACAAAAATTCAATATATATCTTTGCCTTGACAAGGCTTAAAATGCCATATTTAGTTTATGAAAGGAAATAATGTGGAATAAAATTATAATTTTAAAAAAATATAATAGATATTCATAGAATAATTATTCATAAATAATTATTATTTCATGTTTTGCTTCATAAATTTAGATTAATTATTCTTAAATAAAATTTTAATTTAATACGATATATATTAATAAATATAGTGGTATTAGATGAGTAAATAATGATAAACAAATAGTGATAGTGATGATAATGGTTATGAGTGGCTGGTGATAGTGGATGAATGGTGGAAGCAGTGGTAGAGATGGTGGATGGACCATAGTGCTAAAAGATGAATGATGGTAGAATGTAGGATTTTTTGAACATTACTTTAACATAGAATGTATATTTCACAAAATTGAATATCAATTTCATAAAATAACTATTCTTTACTTAAATTTGAACCCAAATATGGAATAGTTATTCCACGTGAAATAGCTATTTTATTCATTATTTATTTTATGAACCAAACATGGCCTCCCAATCACATTTCACTTTGATATAGAGTAAAAACCATAGAATAAACATTCATGCCAAAAGCTTTATAAGGTCTTATCTAAAACATTTTATCCTTCTTTTAAACGATAAAACAGTCGAAGCATGCTTTTGCAAGTCAACTTTTGGAAACAAGTTGGGGTAAAGCATGTATGCTCCTTATGTTTGAAGAAACCCAACACTAACTTTAAAAGCTGAGTTTGACCTTCACTCAGCATACTAATTTTTTTTTTCTCTTCTACGGAAAATGTTTGTCATGCAATATACCTAGCATCAGTATGATAAACAAAGATTATTAGCCAAGAGATATCTGTACTTTCTTGCAAAGATAATTAGCTGTGCGCAACAGAATTTCTGGATTGAGGACAGCAATCGACAACAGCCATGTAAGTAAGTTACTTCATCCTGTGATACATATTCAGACAAACGTGCTTTGAGCATAACACGAATCAGCTTAAGAGACATGAAACCTGAAGCACAATACAACTCTCAAGCTCAAGTGACATAATGAGCCAAAAAAGAAGCGACGGGCTACAGAATGGCAGTAAATAGGTGCTGGTTTGCCAGAAGTTCTGCAGTAGTATTATTCTGCAATGCCTGCTTCCATTTTCTGGACTGGAGGAGCAGTAACCACAGGCAACTTCGGACCTGCAGGGATAGAGTCAGAAGCCCTTTCACGAATCTCCCTGTACTCTTGGCAATTAGCACATAAATGGCAGAAAAAGTGTGTAATGAAGTCGCCACAAGGAGCTTCCTGCATAAGTGAGCAACATTTCGTACCATTAGATTTATTTAAGAAAAAAAAATTTTACCGTCACCACTTGAAGTTTTACCTCATAAAGACAAACAAACTTTCTAGAATATAAAATGATAAGTAAAAATTGAAATAATATGCTTCAGTGTTGCCAATAGTTTAGCCTGTTCAGACAGGAAATTTTCCTAGAACACAAACATGGAACAAAAATCATAGAGATGCTGCTTCATCTCTTGTCTGGACAATGTGAAAACTTAAAAACATTTTATCCAGCACTGTCTCTCTGTTCATATCCTTTACAACATCTTCCTCCTACATTCGTTTGCTTCTATTCATTAAATCCCAACATATAGGTAACCACAGCTTAACTGGCAGTAGGTCAGATAACAGCTTGAAAAAGTCCCAAGTTTGAGTCTCTTCTTTGCAAACACAAAAAAAATAAAAGGTAGAAGAAGAAGAAATCTTACTCATTGTCATCACTTAACTCATTATTGACAATAAAGTTCAATTTGTCACTTAAAATTGTAATGTTATATAACCATAAAGTCGCTGGAACCAAAACTTGGCCAAATATTTGCCAGACCGCTAACTTGACATCTAGATTGGAAATATTTTGATACAATTTTATAGTTTTAGCTGGCCAACTAGACATTTTTCTCTTTTTATCTCCTTTTTTTTTTCATTGTATCACAAAGTGAAGAGGAGAAAAGAGAAAAATTTGGAGCTAGCCTGCTGAAATATTAAAACATACTTAAAAATTTCAGGGCAATGCCAAAAAAGTATTTTACCATGACTTCATTATTACATATGATAAAGTTCAATCATTTTAAGTGATAAATTAAATTTAAGGACAAAAATGGGCATCAGTAATGACGGATGAGGTTTAACAGCAGCTCAAAGTAAAGAAGCGATGGAATAGAACCTTCACAGCAGCAAGGAGAACAGAACATTTTTATTCAATTTCACCAGATTTCAACAAAATAATAATAATAATAATAATAATAATAATAATAATAATAATAATAATAATAATAGCTGTACCTGCAAATTATACTTTTCTCTGAGTACCCTGCGGTAACCACAAGCATAACATGCAACAAAACATCCAGGTAATCCCAACAAAATGCCATCAGTCATACAACAACATAGAGTATTTACAAGTGCCCAGAAAATGAAATGGGTCATGCATGATCCAATCAACGTTCCAGAGCCAAGAAATTCAGCATTCTTCCCAAACAAGTAGCAAGGACAAAAGAGACCAACAAAACCTATACATGGATAAAACAGTAGTAATTAATAATCTTTTGTTTAGATAATGATATATTTACATTTGCCAAAAATTTGCCTTCAGAATAAACACCTTAGTAACAGTATTATATAAATCATCAAATAAACAACTAATCTTGATAATGTCAAGTTTTGGACAAGAAGCTAAGAAACTGAGACTTTTATAGTCTAAATTTCATATAAGATCTTATATGTGACATTGTTGAGTACTTTCTTGTTAAAGAGTCCTATATCAACGCCAATATAGTAAATTAGCTGTTAGCCCAACATCTCACGACTCAATACTTAGGAGGCATTTCTGCAATTTTTCAGCTGCCCCATATTGGGTTGCCTGAGATTTTTTTTATTTCATGTTGTTGACTTGGGAAAACAAAAGTCCTTTTAGGCTCTGTTTGGTAAAACTAGCTGATAATCTAACTATTAGCTGATAATCTAGTTTCAAGCTAAAAATCTAGTAACTGATAATTTAGCTAATTTAATTTAAAGTGTTAGGTAAAATTAACTGAAAAATGTAAAATGACATAAATGGATATGTTTATATTAATAAGAAAATATTATATAAAAATATATTAAGTACACAATACAAATGAATTATATGATAAAAATACATATTATATATTATTAAAATTATATTAATATTGCATCTCAATATAATTAACACGTCTATCTTTATCATCTAACATTTTACTATTACATATATACATATTAAATAATTTAATAATTATATTATATATAATTTAATAATTATATTATCATTACAACATGTCATTTTATAAAAAAAGCATGAGTATAAAGGGAAAAAATAATAAGCTACTAGCATTTTTTTGGATGCTAATTCTACTAGCTTATTTTTTTTGGAGATTATAATATAGTTTTTTTCTAAATAAGCTACTTTTCCAAATACAGATTATTGGTCAAACTATGTTATAATCTAGTTTGGTGTTACCAAACAGTGCCTTAGTTTTCAGTATGATCAAAAACATTTAAGCTTTAGAAATTAAATCTCAAAAATCTAGGATTACTTTGACACTATTGCATAGCATCAATCATGAAAACAATTGTTGTTGATTCAGAATGTGCAATGCAATTCCATCCCAGATCCAATGCCCAAGGAAGATCATGTGATGTCATGCAATTCAACCCCAGATTCAACAACTAAGGAATTCTATTCTGCGATTTGCTAGCACCATTCTTAAAGTTATGCAAATTCCAATTTTTTATTTTTTATTTTTGGACATTCTTCCCTAATTAGATAAACTCGACTTTTTACAAAATTCTCCAAAATATAGCACATGGATGCTGTTCAAACAACCAGATCTGCCATGCGACAGACCCTAAAACTTTTCTTTCTTGTGCTAGTTTGCTTTCTAGTCCCACTCAATTAAGAAAGTCTAGCCAACACAAGTTTCTAGACTCTACTCAGCCATCCATCAACTCAATACCAATCCCGGATAGTCCAATCTGGCAGGTCGTCCCATGTGAACACAACCTCAATGTCCAAAACATTTCTTCCATTACAAACCACATATATAATATTGCAGTAAATGTATCCTTTCTCCCCATATAAAGGCTATGTGAATCTCAGGATTCCCAACTGAAACACACAGCAAAAAGAAATACACTCTTCTTGCCTGAATAAACAACTTACTTTTGCCAATGCCGAAGGAAAGCCTAAGCAAAGGTATACAATAGAATGGAATGGAACATTTTTCTGCACTCCATATTTCTTGGTCTTTATAAGCTAACTAGTCTGATACTTTTCCTAGCAATTTAAACATCACAACCAGTACTTACTTCTGTCAGCCAAAATCATTTGAGAGGTGGTGGAAGTTCAATCTCAACAATAGAACCCATGTAACATAAACAGGTATCAAACTTAAAACTATCACAGTGCATGGTAATTCATACAGATAGACCAATAGAGTAAAGTTGTAACATCTTTATCACCCTACATTCCTAAACCTTTGTTCTAAAGTTCATCTTCAAGAGCTTTAATTTGACAGAAAAACAAATGCACAAAAGAAAATTTTCCAGCTCATTAGTCATTAGGCACCTTCATATTATTTTTCTGCTGATAAAACAAGGTCACAGGGCAGAAAGTAGCATACAGCTCTGAATATCATCGCAGCAAGCACAGATTCCAGATGACCATGGTGCCAATCCATCACTCCTTTGCTGAGCAGCAAAATGGCCTTCATCAGGGGGAACAAAATCTGCCTCAAAATCTGATTGCCCCAATGGAATATAAGGTGGTGGTACATAACTAATTTGATTTTCCATATTCTCTTGGAAGAAAATTATCTGCAAAAGAACATATAAATGCTCCACGTATATCCTGGTCGAATATCAAGAAACAATTTAAGTGCTTATATCCTTAAATGATGGAAAACCACACCAGTAGCTCCTGAAACCTACATGAAATTCAGGAAAATAGCTTCTATTAACTTTAAAAGGCACGAGATAGCACAAGCAAACATCCACAATAACAATAGTAGCTTCAACGGTAAATAATGATAGCAAGAAGGGGAAAAAAAAACCATTCAAATCATAGGCCTCCCATTTGCACTACATATGTAAGGCGCAACAAGAGAAAGGGAGAGGGGCAGGAGAGTAGACCTGATGAAGGGGTATTAAAGGAACGGGAAGTTAGTTAATTTGAATTGGACGGAAAACAACAAGATCTTGGGTAGTATAAATAAGAAAGCCTAGGCAAGTGAAGGGGATTCTGATATATTTGGGAGGGAGAGAAGTAGTTTGAGCTGAGAGAATTATCTTGAAGCTTGTATTAATTATTGTTCTTGATTGCAAATGAATAAAAGGCATTTTCCCTTTGATCTTCATTCTCAGTTTGTTGTTCTAGTTAAATAGCTTGTTGAGTTCTATCAGTGGTATCAGAGACAGAAACCTTGGGCGAAACAATAGAGGAAAGATTTGACCGAGAAAAGAGGCAACTAGCGGCAAGGAGTGATGCGGTGGAACAATCCATAAATCAGTTCAAAGAAGACATGCAGTGAGTTCCTTTACTAGAGAAGAGCATAATGACCATGATAATGAGGATGGAGGAGCTCTTCCAGCAAAAAAGGGAATTCACTCGCAAAGGAAATCAGGGAAATTCAATGCCACTATCTAATGAGGTGGAAGTAATTGGGGTTATCGGAGGCAAGAGGAAGGAAGACGAGGAAGCAAGAACTTCGGCCGAAGAAGGAAAAACTGAACTCATTCCTCAGAGATTGGAATTGCCGATCTTTGATGAAATAAACCCAAGGTTGGGTATTCCGAGTAGAGAGGTACTTTGCGATGAATCGGCTAACCATGGCTAAGAAACTCGAGGCAACAGTGATAAGCATGGACCATTCCAAAATTGGGAAGACTTAAAAAAAGAGTCTTTTAGCGAGGTTCTAGCAGACACATAAGGGGACTTTGTACGAGCTGTTCCTGGCCTTGAAGTCCTAGTTGCTCCCCTGCGTGGTATTCCTAAAGAAATTCTAGAAAGTAACTTTGTCAATGGGCTTAAGCCAGAGATACAGGCCAAATTAAGGATGCTAAAGAAAATGGAGTATGAAAAGAGAATTGAAGAGAGGAACCAAGCCATCAGAAGTAGTAAAGGCCCATTAATTATAACCCAACCCAAGAATTCACCAATTCCCTCAGAAACTTCTTACGAGTTCAGAACAACTACCTACTCTAACATACAAACCAAAGAAAAAAACCCTAGCAATGGGGAAAAGAGTTAATCGTTGCAACAATAAATATGTGGCTAGGCACAAGTGTCGCAACTGAGAACTCCAAGTGTTATGTATCTATGATGATGAGGAGGAAGCGGAAGTAGATGTGGAAATCAAAGATGAGGGAAACTTACCAGTGGAGGAGCCACAAGAGAAGGTGGAACTGTCACTCAACTCTCTAGTTGGGTTGACTCCGGCGCACATGATGAAGCTTAGAGTTGCGATTAATGGCCAAAAAGTAACTATACTCATAGATAGTGGCGCCTCCCACAATTATATCTCAGTAGAGGTGGTGAGGGAGCTAAGGCTACCAGTGGAGAACACCCGAGACTATGGGTCACCTTGGGAATAGGGGAAGAAGTTTACAGATCGGGAATATGTTGCACGATAAGTCTACAACTGGTTAGCTTAGAAATGGTAGAAGATTTCTTTCCCATGCAGCTTGGTAGCTCTGAGGTAATCCTTGGGGTGCAATGGCTAGCTACTTTGGGTAATTTTCAGATGAACTGGAGTCCCCTCAACATGAAGTTTATAATGGGTGGAGTTCCAATCAAGCTGCAAGGTGAGTCCGGTCTGAGCAAATCACACCCATCACTCAGGGCTATGATGAAGACCATCAAGCACAAAGGTCAGGGGATACTGCTGGAATTGGGTAGAACATAATGGGGAAGACCAGAACAAGATACCCTAGCAAATTGCAGCAGTTCATCGGGAATTTGATAGAGTATTCCACATGCTACCCGGGCTGCCTCCAACCTAAGTTAAAGAACATGCCATTGCTCTGAAAGAGGTTACCTCACCCATCAATGTGAGACCCTACCAGTATCCTTCAATGCAAAAGGATGAGATCGAGAAGCTAGCTAAAGAAATGCTTTCAGCAAGGACAATCTGTCCAAGCCAAAACTCCTCCTCAAGCCTGGTGCTCCTAAAGGATGGAAGTTGGAGATTTTTCATGGAGTACCAGGCGTTGAACAGAGAAACTGTCCTCGACAAATTCCCCATATCAGTGATAGAAGAGCTACTAGATGAGCTACATGAGGCGGTCATCTTTTCTAAAATAGACCTCAAGTCTGGATACCATCAGATCCGGGTACGTTTGGTGGGTGTCCATAAGACTGCCTTCCATACTCACAAGGGCCACCACAAATTCCTGATGATGCCGTTTGGCCTCACGAATACCCTATCAACCTTTCAGGCATTGATGAATGAGACCTTTAAGCCCTACCTTTGCAAATTTATTCTAGTGTTCTTCGATGACATTTTAGTCTACAGCAGCTCCATAAAAGAACATGAGAAACACTTGCGAGTGGTCCTAAGCATTCTTAACAGGCAGCAGCTTTAAAGGAATTGCGAGTATTTCTCAAATTGACTGACTATTACCGCAAATTTGTTGCTAGGTATAGCAAGCTAGTACCGCCGTTAACACAACAGCTTAGGAAGGATGCATTTGGGTGGAATTCAGAGGCAGAGGAGGCATCTCAAGCTCTTAAGAAGGCCATGATATAGCTGCCCACCTTAGCCGTTCCGGATTTTCAGAAATCCTCTGTTATTGAAACTGATGTGTCAGGAAAAGGGCTTGGGGCAGTGCTGATGCAAGAAGAGAAGCCTATAGCTTTTTTCAGCCAAAAACTAACCCAACCTGAAAGATAGAAGTCAATTTACGAGCAAAAATTGATGGCCATGGTGTTTGTAATTCAGGGTTGAATTCAATGATGTTGAATTAATTAGCACTACATAAATGGATCTTTCTAAGCTACACTGAGAAGCTGAGGCTGACCCAATGCTGCAGTCTATGAGGGCAGAAATACAATGCAATGTCGATGCATATCTAGGGTACCCTTTGATTCAAGGCTATCTGTACTACCGAGGCAGATTTGTACAACCACCATCTTCCTCTATTTTGCCTCAACTAATTGCTATCTTCCATGAAAGTGCAATAGGTGGCCATGCCAGAGTTCAAAAAACTTACCAGCGCCTTGCCAAGGAACTCCACCGGAAAGGTCTGAAGAAGGCAGTACATGACTATGTGTTGGCGTTTGATATATGCCAGAGAAACAAGTACCAGGCCTTGGCACCGGCAGGTCTCCTACAACCTTTACCTGTTCCAAATCGTGTGTGGGAGGATATTACCTTCTATTTTGTGGAAAGATTACCAAAATGTTGGAGAATGGATGTAATTCTGGAGGTTGTCGAGAGGTTCAGTAAGTACGCCCATTTCCTTCCACTAAAACATCCTTTTATAGCTGTATCAGTAGCAAAGGTGTTCATTAAGGATGTGTTGCACCTGCATCGGATCCCACAAATAGTAACATTTGACCAAGACCATATTTTTATCAGCTATGTTTCGGAAAAAAATTGTTTAAGTTGCAAGAAATTGAATGGCTGCTTAGCACAACATTTCATCCGTAGACCGACAGCCAAACTGAAGTCGTCAACCGTGGCCTCGAAACTTACCTGCAGTGTTTCGCTAGTGATCAACCTTCATGATGGGTAGATTGGCTGCCATGGGCTGAATACAGCTACAATACCTCCCACATGCAAGCTAATAAAAAGAGGCGGGATGTGCAATTCTAGGTTGGGGATAAAGTGTATCTCAAGCTGCAGCCTTACTGCCAGCAGTCTTTAGCTAAAAGACCCAACGAGAAATTAGCTCCCAGGTAATATGGCCCCTATACAGTCACTAAAAAAGTCAGGCAACCTGCCTATCAACTGGATTTGCCCCCATCTGCTAGTATCCATTCCACCTTTCATGTATCTTAACTCAGACGAGCCATAGGGACTATAACTGATACCACTCCACTTCCATAACAACTCACTTCTGCTATGGAGCTGCAGGTGGAACCTCAGAATTTCGTGGAAGTCCGTACCAGGCAACATAATGGGGCTGCAATTTCTGAGGTGTTAATCCAATGGAAAGGCCTTCCAGCCCATGACAACACCTAGGAACCCCTGGATCTTATCCACCAACAATTTCCCCACTTTCACCTTGAGGACAAGGTGCAACTTCGGGCGGCGGGAATTGATAAGCCTCCCATTCGCGCTACATATGTAAGGCGCAACAAGAGAAAGGGAGAGGGGCAGGAGAGTAGTCTTGATGAAGGGATTTTAAAGGAACGGGGTAGGTAGTTAGAGTTGGCGGGAAAACAACAAGAAGAACTTGGGTAGTATAAATAAGAAAGTCTAGGCAAGTGAAGGGGATTCTGATATATTTGGGCGGGAGAGAGGTAGTTTGAGCTGAGAGAATTATCTTAAAGCTTGTATTGATTCTTATTCTTGATTGCAAGTGAATAAAGGACATTTTCCTTTTGATCTGCATTCTCTGTTTGTTGTTCTTGTTAAATAGCTTGTTTAATTCTATCATCAAATTGCACACCAAACTACAGGAAAAACTATGATTACAATATTACATTAAAAAAAAAGTCATAAATTTATTACAAACAAACACAGTGTAATTATATGACACACTAATGAAACCTTTTCTACTATTTTTCAAAATCAAACTTATTTGATTTTGAAAAACTTGACACCTTCATCACTTTATAGAGCAAATAACATGTTGACAAAGATTACATCAACAATCGAGCCATTTTTAGCCTGTAAAGGAACAATTATTGATTTTTAGCAAAATCTCAATGATCAAAGTGATTTATTTTGTCAAAAACAAAAAAGACTAACAAATAAGTGAACATGGAAGTTCTTTTGTAATTTGCCCCATAAAATTACTTCAAATCAACCTCATAATTTCATGAAATATTACTTGCAACTATTTGATTAGTCCAGCAAAATCCTTTTTGGCATGTCCTAGTTTCATTTGAATGGCACAAAATAATTCATTCCTTGGAAACATTTCCTTGTTTGATTTAAATATTACATCATCACAAAGACTCCTCTGATATCACTTAAAAAACAGCTACAATTAAAATATTTTAAGAACAGTTAAGTGATGCAACATATCAACACTCCTACATATTTACCCAAGAAATAAAATTAGTTAGAATTTTTCAAAGATTTCATTGTTTGATTAGAATATTACAGCATCACAACAACCTCCTATATCACTAAAAATAAAAATAAAAAAATAAAACTACAAAATAAAATATTCAGAAAAGTGTAAAATGACGCATCATATCAAAACCTTTTCATCATTTTGCAATTTCATCAAAAAATTTTAATTTTGAAAATTTTATCCAAGAAATAAAATTAATTTTTGACAAGTTCTTTTTGAAATATTTTGGTAAGTAATTACAATCTTTTTCTCAAAATCCTTTTCTTCTTGAAAATATATGGTAACTAGTATCATAAACAAGTAGCATTTGTGGAATTTTAGTTACTTTAAGGCCCAAACATAGGGTTGATGTTAAAATTTCAACAAAATTGCAACTAATTATTGGAATCTGGGTAAATTTGCAAAAATTTAAAGGTTTGGATAAAAGTGTGAATATAGAACAATGTTTGGACATTATGTCATCAGGCCTTTGAAAACAAAACTAAAATTGTGATATCATCCAATCAATTCTGATCAAGGGAGAGGGGGAAAAACACAAGGAATGATCAGGGACCAAAATAAGTCTAATGATGAATCATTCTGGTCAACAACCGGCAGCTAGTGAGAGAGACAGAGAAATATAAGGTTTGGAAAAATATTAGCTTTCAAACTAGACTAAAAGATAAATTAACTAAACATCCACGTGACTTTATAACAATATAAATTTCACCTGCCTTTTTGACTTTTTCACTGCTTAAATGACTCAAGATTTTGTACATATTTCATCAAGGCTCATCCATAAGGCGCTGAAGTTGAGCATATTCAGCTCCACAGCTGCTCGGGTTCCTTATAAAACATAAATGCGCCAAAAAATGTTCATGAACCAGAAATAAGCTACCAGATTACATTATTAAGAGTAATTTTAAATCATTGCATCATGTGGATTCAGCAACTGCAAACTGAATCGATTATCTAGTTGAAAAATATGGAATAACATCACATCCTATCCGCAATTCAATAAGCAAATGATTCAAGTCCAAATTAAGATTTAAGAACATATCCACTAACATCAGGAGCAGTTTTATATGATCCTAATTTCAACAAAAATTAATACTGGTACTAGGGATCACATTGTTTGGTAATTTCTGATAATATATAAATTATTTGGTCATATCCTTATACTAATTATGCGGTTGCCCTAAGAAGCGTGATAAACAAATGAATAAATATATAAAGGTTAAAAAAATAGCACACAAGCTTCAGAAGTATCATCAAATTCATATTCAATCCTCATTTTCTAGGGCCTCGTACTATAACAAATCTGAGCATAATCTAAATTTAGTTTTCCTTGTTTCCCGTCTAAAGAGAAACATATTCCAGACTAATCAGCAAACAAACATAAACGAACTTTCGATTTTTTTTTCTTTAATACTTCTCAGAGGCATTCAGTTTCAATCCATACCAAACAGAAGAGATGAATGGGTATGGACTAAAAAGGAGTAATAACAGAATCTGAAGTAAGGAAAGGAAATTACCTGAAAACGAACTTGTAGTTTTGAGGGGGGGCAAAAAAAAGAAAGACAGGAAAAAAGTACTTGCTGAAATTTGATTTCGGTGGTTAACTCGAGAAGTGGCGGCGATATTGAACAGTTTCCTTCACTGTCTACCGGCTGCGTGTGTCGAACGACGAAAATTCGATGGGTTTCGGCTTTTGGGCGCTAGGTGTCACGGCCCCTTACACTAGGCTCTTCGTTTCTGTGAACAAAACGGGTCAAGCCAAACTGTGATATGTGGGCCATTATGCTTTCCGACGGCAAATTACGGATCCGGTCCATATTGGAGTATGGAACAAAAATTATTTACACGTGTGGTAAATATTAAAGAAAATTTCACTCAAGACCTATTTTTAGCTTTCTATTTCAAAAATATATGTTAAATTTTTTTTTTTCATTTTCACCGTCTTTTTGTTTCTCCTCCATCTTCATCTTCACCGTCACATGGTGTTATTTCTAGTTTCATCGATGAATACACAGCTGAACTTAAGAGGGAACGGTTAATTTCTTGCCTCCTATTCAAACCTTTGATGAAAAGAACAATGTTGTGCTTTGTACACAAGATTATTTGATCAGAACAACTCTTTATGGCAGCAAAGTTGGCTAAGGAATTGGAAATTCCTTATCCGATGATATATTCAATATTGAAGCAAAGAATGATGACAAAAAAAATTTTAAATAATCCTATTTTTCTTAAAAAAGTAAAGAGAAAAATGTTGAAGCCAAAAGGGGTAAGGGAGATGAAAATACAAAAACTGAACCAACAAACATGAGATTGTGGTAATAAATGTGTG
Source organism: Balakata baccata (assembly GCA_949630135.1). NCBI lineage: Eukaryota > Viridiplantae > Streptophyta > Magnoliopsida > Malpighiales > Euphorbiaceae > Balakata > Balakata baccata. Next base: position 45,841 of record CATIWF010139369.1, read on the forward strand.
GTTTTGTGATTTGGTTGGGAAATGTGAAATAAATGGGAATAATTGGGTTTTTTTTTGCTTCGAGATATACTAAAATATCTCTAATGTATATTCAAAATATTCCCGGAAAAATCTTTCAATATAATTCTAAAGGTATACCCAATATGTTCCTATATAATTTCTAAATGCATACTCAATGTGTTCCCAAAAAATTTATCCCAGAGAATTTCTTAAGAATCATTAAAGTATATCCAAATAATTTTTATGAAATTTCCAAAAGTATACTTAAGATATCCTCAGGATATTTCTCATAGGGAATTCTTTAAGAAATTTTCTTGAAAATTTTCAAGATAAATCTAAAATATTACCAAAATATACACAAAATATTCTCGCGATTCACAATATATACCAAAAATATTTCCAAAATATACCAAAAATATTATGAAAGTTATAACAAACTGTTTGTGTTGAGAATTTATGATATTTTGAAATTTGATTGAATTTTCTTTTTTTTCTTCTTCTTTTGGTATTTTTATTTTTTATTGGTGAAAATTGAACAAATATATGTCAAGGTATCCTAAATATATATCATCTGGACATATTTTAAAGTGATTTTAAGATTTTAGGTACTGTTATAATTTAGAAAATTGTTTTCAGTAAAATTAAAAAAAAAACTTTCAATGCTAGTAAAAATGTAAATATGTATCCATTTTTATTTTTTTTGTAAATTTTCCTAAATATTAATTCCATATTATTGATACAACCAATTCATTTGGAGTATAAATTGTTATATTATGCACTTGATTGCATATAGTTACGTGGGCCAAAGGTCCATTCGCGCATACGGAAGTTAAAAATTCTTAATTTTTTTTCTGTTAAACAACATTAAATTTCGTTTCTATAGATTCATTATTTAATAACTATATATACATTATTTTTATAATTATATTATTTAATAATTATAAATTCATTATTTAATAAATGTATATTCATTATTTAATAATTGTAGATTCGTTATTTATTTTTAAGAATCGGTTTTATCTTTTCTTGTATGTTTGATTATTTACTTATTATATTCATATTCATTATTTAATAATTGTATATTCATTATTTTTTCGTGAATTTCTTTCATCTTTACTTGTGTTTAATTATTTGATTACTATGTTTAAATTCATTATTTAATTACTGTAGATATATTATTTCATAATTGTGCATTCATTATTTGTTTTTATGAGTTTTTTTTTATCTTTTCATCTATATTTGATTATTTGCTTAACAAGTTTATATTCATTATTTAATAGCTGTAGATGCGTTATTTTATAACTGTAAATATATTATGTTATATCTGTAAATTCATTATATATTTTAATAATTTTTTTTATATTTTCATATATATTTGATTATTATATTAATTCTCATAAATTAAATTCTCACAAAAATTGTATTATCAACTAAAAATATATTTAACTATTTGCAATCTACGTAAAAAATTACAAAAAAAAAAAATAGAACAAAATAAAAAAAAATGAATAACATAAGAAGAAGAAGAAACGGAACAAACCACTCTGTTAAATTAAAAAAAAAAATGTCCCTAGTTGAAACCGCAGAATATGTAATTCTATGAAGTCAGATACACGTAATAATTTGCCTTTTGAGCAGCCATCGTCCGAAGGATCGATTGGCACATAATCAAGGTTTTTATTGCCGGCACTTCATAGCACTGACACATGCATACTATATATTTTTTTTTGAGAAAATCATAAAAACTATTTAAAAAAATCACTTCTGCAATTATTTTAATCTCACGAAAATTAACTTATTTTATTTTCATACAATTAAAAAATTAACTTATTTAATTAAAACTATAAAATTTTACTCACAATTTTTTAATGCATATATAGTCATTTTCTATTTATTATTATATAAATCTATTAATACCAATGTTAATTCACATGTTGAGATTTTTATCTCTTTTTTTTTCTTGTGTTTTTAGTTTTTAAAGAGAATTTAATAGATTTATACGTATAAATTAAAACACATAAAAATAATTTAATATTTATTAAATTAAAAATACAAATAAATAAAATAAATTTGTATTAATATAAAAAATAAATATTTATTAATAAACTAACGAACATTTATTTTATTCATAATGAACCAATAATTTATAACAAATAAATACGTCTTAATAAATTAATGAACTTTTGTTTTATTGCTAATAAACTTATATTTATAACCTATAGTTTACTGATAATGAACATATAATTTATAATAAATTAATAAATTTTTACTTTATTTGTAATGAATATACAATTTTATAATAAATGAACATATCTTAATAAACTAATAAACTTTTGTTTTGTTGCTAATGAATCTAGCGTTTTCAAACAAAATGAATCTGTAGTAATAAACTAATAAACATTTATTTTATTCTTAATAAACATACACAGTTTTATAATAAGTGAATATTTCTCGATAAACTAATGAATATAGCAACAAACAGATGATGAATAATTTAAAAATTGTCACATTATATAAATTTATTTTATTTATAAAATTGTCACCTGACACATTTAATGAGCTTTTTATCCATATTACTACATAGATAGATCCTATAGTATAACAGTTTCTTTCGGACCCATAATGTTTAGGCCCATTAGCAAACTAATATCTTTAAAACGACTTTTACAAAAATGGGAAAAAATGATAAAGTATTTACAAAAATGTTGCCAGTCAAAAGTTTTTTCAACAATATCCCTAAGAGCCTAAAATAATTACAAAATGTCAAAATTTAGAAATTTACCTCAACAGTGCTGAGTTGGTATATCTACGAAATACATTTGGTATACTTTAGGCATATATTTGTTCAATTATCATAAAAAAAGAACAAAACAAGAAGAATAATAATTGAATTGAATTCAAATTCAAAACATCACAAATTCTCAAAACTAACAACATAGATATATCATGGGAATACTTTAGAAATTTTTTGAATATACATCAGGAATATTTTAGGTATATATTGAGAATTCTCAATTTTTTTGAAATACCTTCAGTCTACCTTGGTTATACTTTGGAGATTCAAATAGAATATATTGAGAATACATTGGGTGCACCTTATAAATTCATTGAGAATACCTTATGTATATCTTATGAATTTCTTGACAATTTTCCATAAATACCTTGAACATATTTTTGTTCAATAATCACAAAAAAAAAAAGAAGAAGTAAAACTCAATCAATAAAGAAGAAGAAGAAGAAATGAACTGAATTCAAATTCAAAGTATCACAATTTCTCAAAACTAATAGCATAGGTATATTATGATAATACTTTAAAAATTTATTGGATATATATCGGGAATACTTTGTGTATACATTGAGAATTATCAATTTTTCGAAAATATTTTCAGTATACCTTGGGAATATGTTGGATATACTTTGGAGATTCAAACGGAATATATTGGGAATACCTATAGTATATATTGGAAATTCCTTGAGAATTCACTGAGAATATCTTGGGTGTACTTTATAAATTCCTTGAGAATACCTTAGACATATTTTATGAATTTCTTGACAATTTTCCATAAATATCTTGGACATATTTTTGTTCAATTATCACAAAAAAAAAAGAAAGAAGAAGAATAAGTAAAACTCAATCAATAAAGAAGAAGAAGAAGAAATGAATTGAATTCAAATTCAAAGTATTACAATTTCTCAAAACTAACAACATAGGTATACTATGGAAATACTTTAAAAATTTATTGAGTATATATCGGGAATACTTTGTGTATACATTGAGAATTATCAATTTTTCAGAAATATTTTCAGTATACCTTGGGAATACCTTGGATATACTTTGGAGATTCAAACGGAATATATTGAAAATACCTCGGGTATATCTTGGAAATTTCTTGAGAATTCATTGGGAATACCTTGATATATCTTATGAATTTCTTGAGAATTTCTTATAAATACCTTTATTATATATTGAGTATATTTTTGAAATACCTAGAGTATACTTAAAAATAACTTAAGTATACCTAAGTGATTTTTATAATTAACTAAAATTCACATTTTATTTGGTAAATTTGTAAAATAATTATCAACAAATACTCAAAGAAACAATATGAGAAGACTATGCAATGCAACAAAATCAGAGATAAGAAACTAGAGAAAAATAATTTGGATGGCTCACCACTAAGAGGACCATGATCGTTGATAGAAATCAAAACTAAAAAAATATATGATGGAAGATGGATTGAAAAGAAAATAAGAAAAAAGAGAATTAAATCAAGAAAGGAAATGCAATGAAATTTGTTTTCAATTGTAAATTGGATCAAGTTGTCGACGACATAGAAAAGATAACTTTTTTTTCTCTCTTCACTGCCCCTTTGATTGGATATTAACATAAACACCGACAAATTTGAGGCTTTTTCCATGTGAAATAAGCTCAAGACAAAGATCGTTTGTACTCTTGGACGTGTATCCATATCTATCCCTATTGTCAAAAAGCTTTTGAGGGTAGGTGTGAATATTGGCTGGAGATATCAAAATAAAGGAGAGGGCTAGGAAGAACAAATGGGTACAAATGAAAATATTTTCAGTCTAAATAAAAAAATAGACAACTAGAACAAAAAATAAAAAAAAAATGTATAAAAATTTTGGTCAACCTAGAAATTCTATCATCTTTAACATATAGCTGCAGACTTATTTGGGATTGGGTTTTAGAAGAATACTTTTCAGAAAAAAATTTATATTTTTAATTTTTTTTTAGTTTTGAAAACTAGAAATCCAAACTCCCCTTCATATTATTTATGTTCATCTTCTAGCATCTTAAAATTGCCGATCATGTTGAAGTAACCTAGTCATTTTCCAGGCAGAGAATCATCTTTATTTTGCAATTTTTTTACTGCCTAGTGAATTTTAACAGCCAATTGAATGAATATATATCTCTTTTTGCATAGATTGGTTTTTTTTTTTTAATAAAAAGGAGGCATAGGCTGGTTTCTAATTTTATATTGTCAGAAAATAACTGATCGTTTCCGTTTTCTTATTGGGAATTTTATAAAAATGAAAAAAAAAAGATAAATAATTACAAAAATGGCTATTCTTAAAGTTTTTTTAAAAAATATCATATACGCAAAGCTTATTTTTAAAAATACTAAAAATCAAGATTTATCTGAGATATAACTAAGGTTTACCTAAAATTTAACCAATATTTATAATAAAGTTAATAAAAATTAAAGTTACAAAAATTTTATCAAATATTTACTTAATATTTATTCAAGGTATACCCATGATTTATCTAATATTTATCAGAAGATTAATGAAAGTTGAAATTACACAAGATTTATTTGATATTTATCAAGATTTACCAAAGAATTATCCAAAATTGGCTTAAGTTTTACTCAAAATTTACTACAAAATTAATAAAAATTTAATTTACAAAAGATTTATAAAAAATTTACTATATTTACTTCAGTTATATCAAATGTTTACAAGAAAATTAATAAAAGTTGAAGTTACATAAGATTTATCAAATATTTATTTAAGATTTACTAAAGTTATACAAAATATTTACAAAAAAATTAATAATAGTTGAAGTTACATAAAATTTACTCAAAATTTACCAAAATTTACTCAAGATTTATCAAAGTTTACCCAAGAATTATATAAAAGTTGCCCAAAAATTATCCAACGTTTACTCAAAATTTACTCAAAATTTATATAAAAATTAATAAAAATTAAAGTTACAAAAGGTTTATCCCAAGATTTATCCAATGTTTATTTAAAAGTTACTACAAAATTAATGAAAGTTGAAGTTACATAAGATTTACTCCAAAATATACTCAAGATTTACCAAATATTTATCCAAAATTTACTATAAAATTAATGAAAATTGAAGTCACAAAAATTTTATTAAGGATTTATTTAAAGTTTATTCAAGTTATATTCCAAATTTACCAAATGTTTATACGAAAATTTATCAAAATTAAAGTTATAAAAAATTTATTTAAAATTTATTCAATATTTACTAAATATTTTTCAAATATTTATCCAATATCAAGTTAATATTTCAACTAAAAATTATCAAATATCTAACCAAAATTTACCAAAATAAATAACTTTAATTAAGTTAATTAAATACAAATTTATTTTTTTTAATTAAAATTTGTTCAAAATTTAATTTTGGTTAACTTAATTTCAATTTTACATAATTTTTTTGATTAATTAAATTAATTAAATAATAATTAAAAATAAATAAATATATACATAATTAATAATAGTTATGTAAATTAATAAAATTATTAATCTATATTTAAAATATAAAAAAAAAGAACAAGTAAAATTTAATATTGAAAAATAAAAAACTGCTAAAAATAAAAATGCAAAAAAAAATTTAAAAAGACGAAAATTTTGCCGACTGTAAATTTCTCCTTCTTCTTCTCTGTCTTACAATTCGGAATCCGAAGAATGGTTGAGGAGAGCACGCGGCGACTGCCTACGTGGCTGGCGATCGTTGATGAAGACAAAAAGACGAATGAGAAGAAGAAGAAGAAGAAGAAGAAGAAGAAGACGATTCCGACGGTGGAGGAAAAGAAGTTAGAAGCAGAGCCTGAAGAAAACCCAAATTTGCATAGGAATTCACTTTCTCTTGCAAAAAATGAAACCCAGAGGACAAAAAACTATCTTCTTCAACATAAAGCCGATGATAGGCTTAGCAGAAGGGGTGGGAAAAAACGAAAAGCTCAAAATGCTGTCTTTGGAACTCATAAGGAGATCTACACCCCGTCTACCAGCCATGACCACGTCCTGGACGATGACGGAAACTTCTTGACAGTTGAAGATCTTGTGAGCATTGCTCAGGAGGTGATTTTAATTCTCCTTAACTCTTGTTGCTTAAATATAGTACTCACTTTTTTTTTTTTTCATTTTTAGATAGTTCATAGTGGAATTTGCATGTATATATTGCTCAGGAGGTGACTTCAATACTCCTCTACTCTTTGTTGTTCAGTGAGCAAATTGTATTTGTTGCTTAAATATGGTATCACAAACTTTTTGTTTTTTGAATAATTATAGTGGAATTTGCGCGTATAATTGCTCAGGAGGTGAACTTAATACTCCTCTACTTTTTGTTGTTTAATGAGTAAATTGTATTTGTTGCTTGAAGGTGGTAGTCACAAATTTTTTTAGTTTTTGGTAAGTATAGTGGACTTTGCGTGTAAACACTCCTTTATTCTTTTCCATTTACAATAATGCTACTTGTCCCAAATTAATTTGTAGCAACTTGTCCCAAACGCATTAGAGTACAAGTTGAGCAACCCAAATAGTTGGATTGATAAAGTACAAATATTTAAATGTATATTGGGCAAGAGTTGGTACAAAAATAGTTGGAACAAGTATAATTTTTCTTTCATTTAATTAGCAAATTGCAGTTGTTGCTTAAATATAATACTCATAAATCTATGATTTTCAAAATTTTAGTGGAGTGCAGCATTCACATTTATATAGTGTATATTCTGTATGCAGTGCGTCAAGGACAATAAGGAATCAGAGCAAAATGTTTCATTAAATAGAATATGTGAGTCATCCACTAGGATAGATTTGGAAGGTTTGAGGAAGCTGCAATGGCCCAGTGGTGAAACCAGGGCTTCTTTCGGTTCAACAGTGAATTTGACTAGTGAACTGAGCTTCATTGGTTTTAGCAGGACGGGGTATCCTGCTCAGGACATGCTTGATCTATTTTTGGGTCCGTTGCTCAAGAAACCTCAAGAGAATGACAAGAGAACTGAATTTGGCTCAAAGGATTTGGATATGGCCTATGAGTTAGAGAAGCAATGTCAAAATGATTCTAGTGAAGAAATGATTCCGGTAACCAAGAAGAAAAGCAGTCTCAAAGACAAATTACAGTCAATACTTGACTGAATATGATGCCCAAAATACTTAATGTGCTCTTAAGTTTTACAATGAAGCGTAAATCTAGACATGGTAAGCCACTCCTGCATTTGTTTCCATGAACAATTTTCAGAAGTTTTATTTGTCACTATTTCACTACAGATCATAATCCCTAGGTGTGTATTTCTGCTCCAGCATCTTGGGTTGGTCAATAAATTCAAGAACATAGTTTGCATAAGACATACAGTCTCATATAATTATCAATTTTTACCATTTTGCCCCTTTAAAATTCAAAAAATACGATACATTCAGCCACCATATGATGACGTGACATGTCGGAACATGTGCTGATCAAGGGGCATATTATGACGAAATTTGAATTTTAGATAGACAGTGGAACAAAAATGAAATATAAGGGGCAACTTAGACCAAAAACCAATCAAGGGGGTAAAATGACAAAAAGGGACAATTATAAGGTTCCGGACATGTCTTTTGCCAACATAGTTTTAGGACTTCAGACTTCTGCAAAGTTATCAAATTCTGTGGTAAGACATGCTTCTATTAAGAAATTTTTGAAATAAATGATTTCAATGGACTGGACTCCATTGAGCTTAGCCTTTGCCTTTTTCCTATTCCAATATTGGCTGATGGCCCAGTGTTTTAGAATCTTAAGATTCAGGGGAATGTTGATCTTTCTAGCTTTGGAGGAATGTAACTTAGCTTTAATGGATTTTAAATGGATATAGTTTATGTTTGAAGTCTTAATACAGAGACATAATTTTTTAGTAGCCAGTTCTAGGTTTGTTTGTGGATTTAGTTGTTCAAGTCCTTTAAAGATTAAAAGTTCATTAGTTCAAGTATTTAGAGTTTCAGGACTACTATGCGACTATATACATGTGCTTTTAGTGCTCACTTTTCAATGGAGTTGATCTATGAATAAGAAAGATTTTCTTCAGAAATTTGCTTAGCTATATTGTAGGATGGTATTGAACATTGGTGTAATGCCTCGATTGGATGTGATGTCTAAGGTGTTATAGAAGTGAAGTTTTATACTCTTCTTCTATTTAAGCTGTCAACCATGCTGATATTTTGGATAAATTATCTTCGAAATCAGTCATAGTTCTTCCCTAACAATTTCTTCAAGCCATGCAACTCTTTTGACTCCTTAGTTGTGTAGATTAGTTGCAATTACTTAAATTGCAACTAATTCAATGGTGCTAGGTCAAATGATTTTATTATGTTTGAGTGAAGAAGTGAAAATACTGTCTGTCCAATCAGGAAATTTTGAATAGCTGAGATATGGTAGGCTCTGAGTTGGACTTCGCAGCTTGGGGGTGTTTTGATAGGGAAGACTGCTTGACTGGAACATGGCACACTTGAATGACTACATCAGCAGTCAATCTTTGCAACTTGGGATGCTTTGGCAAGGCAATACTAAGGCTTTCTTATCCAGTTTGGCAGAAAAGAGTTATATCAGATTACCGCTCAATGAATGTTGGCCTGGTTTTGCAGTGTGCCCAAAATAAGTGAAATTCAAGAATCATTGAGTACTGATTTACCAATTATGGATGAGTCCTGAACCTTCTTCAAGGCATGTGAGAGCAACAAAGCTAGAAAAGCATTTTAAAGACAAACCCTTGACAACATAAAGTAGCTTTTGGATTAGGGAATAAAGTTTGTTGATACATACAATGAGGATAGTGCTTCGGGTAGGATGGTTTTGGAGCTAGAGTTCTCTTCCATTTTTTAAAATAATTTTTAATTATTTAATTCTCAACAATTATATTCTCTCATGTCTGGAAGCAGAATATGGTTCTTCACATTTTCTTTCAGTTGGCTCGCTTAATGACCTAAAACTAAACATTATATCAAATCATGAGGCATTATTGGGTCTCTTAGCCACACAATACTGCATGGGTGTAATTCATTTAGGGTAGTGACTGTATTAGTTTATTTTCGTGGTCGAACTCTCTCCCTCTCTCTCACACACATACGCACACACTCAAATCTCAAGACCAAGAGCATCCAAAATTTTTAGATATTTTCTCCTTTCTGTTTTGGCCCCTCTTTATAAAAGAGAAATGATTCCATATGTAATAATGTCTTGTGGCAAAACATTCACACGCATACAAGGTATAAATGCAGCAAGTAATCATGGTATAATATACATCCCTTGAACCACCAATCAGGAGTATTTCCATGGCTAACTGGACCTCTATATGCCTATTCCTTCTCTCAAGACTTGGAATAGAGAGCGTTAAGTTTCTTTGATTTTGCTTGTTTGAGTCAATTGTGAGTTAATATGAGCAAATGTGATAACTTGATGATTATGATCTCTCTTCGTTTTTCTTCCCCTTGTGGATCTGAATTAGGCTTGAACCGACCTAATTAATGGCTTGCATCTGTTTCTTTTATATTATTATCGAGACTGAGCAGAGATGACTTTTATATATTGTCTGATTTGTATATTAGAGTAGAAATTTTAGAAGGCCTATTTTGTGTCCAGTTTTCTTCACATCCTCATGGACTTGTTTCCTATATTCTCTGAAAGTGAATTTTCTATACATGGAAGGCTCTCTGCAACTCCCTATAAAGGAGTCATGTGAAGGGCATAGAAAGTAGGCAAGTGAGTATCGCTCAATCTTTGTATTCACCATCACCTTGTGCTCTACACTGGTATAGACATCATTGCTCCATGCCTGATATCCATGGTGGGTGAACAAATTAGTAGCGAAGAGCATCATCGCCTGTGTATATGTGTGTGCACAGTTGCATTATGTGTTTAATCTCAATGGCAGTGAAAAAGTTAGATTTATACCTGAAAAAGATCTCCAATGTTGACAATAAGAGCATCTTGATTAGGCTTTACAGCCATCCATTTGGAATCTTTCAGGAGTTGAAGTCCACCAACTTCATCTTGATAAAGAATTGTTAGAAAATCACTGTCAGTGTGGGGCACTAGACCAAAAATTTCTGGAGATATCGGACAGGGTGGGTAGTGATTTAACCGCAGAAAGCAATTGCTTTCATGGCAAACCTCTTCAAACACTGAACATGGGTGACCCAGGTTCTGCGCTAGAACCCCTGCGAGCAACTTGGCTAGCTTTGACATTGCTGCTGCAACTTCCATCGTCACTTCCCTGTTTATTTTATTACATGTTAGTAGTTTCTAGAATTAAATTACTAATGACAGGCAAGTGTAGACAATAAAATGATGCTTGTGATGCCTTTTTCTAAGGATAAATTTTTTCTATTTCCTTAGTAGCCAGCACATCTGGTTCCTAAAAATTCTGTGGAGAATATCTAACAGAAGCAAGGATGATTACAAGTTGCAAGGAAATGGAGGGCAAATTGCATGATGGTGGAAAAGGTTGTACCTTAAAGAGATGAAGTCCCCAAAGCAGGCAGGTTCAGAAATTTTAGTGAGAGGAATGTGGAAAGCCTCAGACCAGGAGAATTGGTTCGGAGAAGTAGCAGTGGGATTTCCCCATCTATAAGAATTGTTTAAAAGACCACAAGTAGCCTTGTGGTTGAAAGGTGTTTGAAACAACTTCACTTGCTCTCTTCTCATAGTCTTGAGCAACTCAAGGCTTATACCATGGTTCACTACTTGGAAGAATCCCCAATCTGACGAAGCTCTGCATATAGCAGCTGCACAAGCTACTCTCTGGCTTTCATCACTACTGTTTAGGCCTTTGAGGTCTATCAGTGGGAGTTGGCATTCCTCCATGACCAATCTGCCCCTTTGAAGATTGTTGTGTTCCTCTAGTGTAGGAACTTGATTACAAAGAGCTCCATAAGTGTGCAGGAGAGGAGGGTTGGACGCAATCATTGTCGGCTTTGGCTGGTTGGAGTGAATCTGCAGGATGCAGGATGGAATTGTAAAGATGCGAGTGTGGTTATATAGTTGTTAAAGGGAAATAATGACTTGAATCCTAAGTCCAGGGAATAGGAATTGAAGGGGAAGCTCAAAGAGAACAAAGAGAAAAGAACAGAGAGAGATCGAAAGAGGTCTTAAATGGTGACAGTTGTCAAAAGGAGAGCATTTTACTCTGGGATTGTCATTGAGAGAGACCAAGTCTTAGAAACACACATACACAAAAATATTGGAAAAACTAGGGGACAGGGAAAGATGATAGTAACCCATGGAATCAAACCAAACTTCTTTTAAGACTTGATTGACTAAATGAAAAGGTTTCGTTCCATGTGTAGGGTATGGTAGGGTATGGTAGGTTAGGAAGGGCCTTTTCCTGTATTGTTTGTCACTGACTGCCTTTCCTAATGGGGAAGCGACCCGTTCTTTATACTGTATTCTGAATGGTAGACTAAATTGAATCCACAAATGAATTCAGACTCCTTTTAAGCAATAACCCTCTTGATAAATACATGTAACTCCCACAGTGTGTATTAGAACGTGTTGCTGGGATGGAGTGATATCAGAAGAAAAATATGTTTCATCTTTTTTGAACTTTTGTATTGTTTATATAAACCTATTTGCATTTGATTTATTTATAAATGAAAAAACAATAGGAACATTAGTTAGGTCAAAAGCATGTGCTTGTTTAAAGCACATGTCATTCCAATTCCGATCCCATATTTCAACGACATTTTGCCGTCCATAAGAAGTCTCCAGACCACCATTAAGACTTAACTGAAATGTGTTATGTGCTGCCGCCCCAAGACATGGCCACATTTAGCGACATTTCTTAGTTTACAGTATTTAGAGCATCTCCAGCAATACTGTTTATTTCACTTTTTATTATATTATAAAAAATTTATTCTTTATTTTAGTTTGTTTTGAAAATGGTGTCTTCCAACAATACTCCTTATTTCACTTCCTATTTTTAAAATTTTATTAATAAAATTATCTAAAAAAAATGAAGCGAGTAAAAAAAAAAGAGACAAAATAACAAAAAAGAAGAAAGAAAAATAATAAAATATTACATAGAAGCTTTTAGTAATTCTTAAATTTGAGAAGGGATAATACAAATTTTAGAAAATGAGATAGATAACGAGAAAAATAGGAAGATTATTGGAAAACATAAGATTTCCTAAATTTAGGTAAAAAAGGAAATAAATAGGCTGTTAGAAATGCTCTTATCCAAACTATTTACCATTTATGAGCATTTTTTACAAAATTCTGGATTTATGGTGGTTTCGGATAATGAAAGGGGTTTCCATTGCGTGCGCCAGTCCACATGGCGCACACCCTTTTTTTTTTTTCCTGTCTTTTTTCAAAATTTTGTGAAGCTTCCCTTCTTTATGAAGCTTCCCTTCTTTATCCTCTCCCAAATGCATGCCTTCAGGTTTTCCTGCCCCCACCCATGACTTATTTTGTCAATTTTATAATCATGACCCAACACCTATCAAAGATAAATAGGCTCCATGTCAGCTCCTCCTTCAAACCAACTCTTTCAAACGATTCTCTTTGAAGTTTTCCTTTTTTTTGTCCTTTCAATTTTTTTTTTTCCTTAGTGAAGCAGTTTCAGTATTTTTGTTTCTTAGCGAAACAATTTAGATTGAGGTTAGAATATCTTATTTTTTATTTTTTAAACTTATTTATTATTTTTAAAATGTTAGTATTAAATTTTATTAGAAATTTTGAGTTTGAAAAATAATATGGAGCTTTTTTACGATATGTTATAAGAAGTATGATTTATATACGTGTAAAATGAGGTAGTATTAGTAAAAATATTAAAAATTAATGATGTAAAATTAATAAAAATCATGTAATATTAGTAGATAAAATTTATCTAGAATAAATTTTTAGAGGAAAATTTCGAAACAAATATGTAGACAATATTTGAAAAAAAAATTATTATTATTTATATTTGGGACTTGATTGATTTTTTATATTTGTATATCATTATTTATTTCCATCAATTTGTATATTTTTAATCATTAAAATTTTTTATAAATTTTACTCAATGGATAATTAAATTCTAAATTCTTTATTATAAATTTAATTGATTCATTAACTAAAAAATTTAATTTATGTTAATTAATTTATAAATGACGTGTCTTTACTTTTCTTAAAAAAATAATTAACCATAAATTAATAAATAGATTTAATTAACAAAAATAATTATTTATAAAAAACAAAAATAATAATATTATAAAATTTCACAAATAAAACAATTGTGCATCCAAAAAAGTTTATGTGGCCAATATCATAATAATTTTTTTTTTTGGAAAAAAGACTGAAGTGGCGCACGTAATGGATGCCACTTCAACTAATACTACACATTTGACGTCACCTACAATCATCATAAATTTATAAATAGTTTTGAAATAACTATAAATCTGGAATTGTGTAGAAAATTACTATAAAATGGTAAATAATTTGGGTAGTATGACAAACTAAAAAATTCATAAAATGGTAAATAATTTGGGTAGTATGACAAACTAAAAAATATCTCCCATATTTATATACACAAAGAAAATTAGATCAACTTAATTATAAAATATCTTATGAAAAAATAATATTTATAAAGAAAAAGCTATTGAACATTTATGAAGTAAAGTTCATTTCTTAATTTTATATAACAGTTTATCGTGATTTGATTAATGCTAATCTATACAAAAGAATTGTTTATGGAACTCCTAAGATTATGAGATTGAGATTGGCTCCATTCCTATTATTTATTAATACCATTAAGTTAATACAGCCCTGGTCTTTAAACAATTCAACTAAACCTAATTTTTAAGAGAATTAAAGTGTTGTTTGTTAGTAATATTAGACAATAATATTATATAGAACATTTGACCTAAAATGGGAAAGATTGTCCATGAGATTTCAAACTTAAAATTATTAGAATAAAAATACGAAAGTTACAAGCCTAATTGTTCAAATGTGTTTGGGTGGAATACGGGAGATATTGAGTATCAACGACTTCAAGGTATGTATCAAGATGTCACTTTCCTAAAGGTGAATTTGTTCTCCCTTTAAGATACAATGAAGCTATAAAGAGCACTTATAGAACGTGATATCCAATCTTAGCAGCCTTTGTATATATTTTGAAAGTACTGAAAACTAATAAAGTTCGGGATTCTTTTGAATATTGATCTGTTGTATTTTTATAGCTTACAATACATTTATATACTCCTAATATCAACAGAACAATTAATTCTATCATTTCCTATCTTAAATTCATGGTTTTAGATAGAGTCCAACTTGAAAAAGAAATTTTTGCATAACTGAAATTCGTGTAGGATCGCAGATCTTCGCAAGCGTGATGACTATCACACTCGTGATAGTGCCAAACAATCCTAATGCTCCAGCTTCATCACGAGTGTGGTGACTGTCACGCTCGTGATAGTGCCAAGCAATCCCAATGCTCCAGCTTCATCATGAGTGCGGTGACTATCACGCAAGTGATAGTAATGAGCATCTCTGAAAGCATTGCGAGCTTGATGACTATCGCGCTTGTGACTATCATCCTCATAGCCCATCGTGAGCGTGATGACTGTCATACTCATGATACCTATAATTTTGAAAATCTCCAACGTTCTCCTCCCATTTTCAAAATTAACCAAGAAAACACATCAGTTTCAGTACATACACATTATATGCATAAATAATGGTATCTTGCGATTTGGACCACCATATAGTAGAATTTCATTACAATATATTAGAATACAATGGTAGACAAGCTTTGAACTACATATTCAATTTGATAAGCAGAAAAAAACTCAGCACATATAAACATTACACTTTTGGCTATATAACAAATGACACTTTTATTAAGACCTTGTGTCCATGTATCTTTCATGAATGCTTGAGAGCCAAGCCTTTGAGCTCATTGAAGCGGTCACACTTCGCATCCATATAGGTAGACCTTTTCATACCCTCGTACTAAGTATGTAACTTGAATAAAATATTGTCTTTAGGTTTATTAAGAGATCAATTCTCAATCTCACATAACTATACAATATGAGTACCAAGCACTATTTTACCTTGGGATGACATAAACAACTATCAAGTGCTTGTAAACCATACTAATAATGTACTTTGCTCATTAAACTTAAGACTTGATGTTGTATCAAGTGTTAAGTTGAGTTTCCATCATTGGTGATTTAAATTCAGTAGGCTTGAGACCCATCCCCCTTGATGTTTTATTCAACAAGTCTATTGGCAATCCTTTAGTTAATGGATCTGCTAAATTTTAAGCTGATCTTACAAAATCAATTGTGATCACTTCATTCAAGATTAACATCTTACTTGACCATGTCTTTGTCCAACATGTCTAAATTTGCCATTATAGACATGTCTGTAAGCTCTAGGTAATATAGCTTCACTATCATAATGGGTAGATATAGGTGCAATTGGCTTAGGCTACAAAGGTATATCATGAAGCACATTTCTAAGCCATTCGGCTTCTTTAGCTACTGAAGCCAAAGCTATGAACTCAGCTGCCATTGTGGGATCAGCTATGCAAGTTTGTTTCTTAGAAGCCCAAGAAACTGCACCATTACCAAGCATAAAGATCCACTCACTTGTAACTCTGTTAGTGATCCAACTTGTATCTGAGTACCCTTCCATCATTGATGAATAACCATCATAACTTAAATTATAATCCATAGTTTTCTTAAGGTACTTCAGTATTCTTCTTATTGCAGACCAATGCATATCGCTTGGATTACTTGTGTATCTACTCATCTTTCCAATAGCAAATGCTATATCTAGTCTACTGCATGTCACTGCATACATTAGACATCCTATCAACTTGGCATATTCAAGTTGTGATACCGGGTGGTCCTCATTTTTGGACAATTTCAAGTTTGGATCAAGCGGTGTAGAGGCAGGATTGCAATCATAATGATTGAACCTTTTGAGAACTTTTTCAATGAAATGAGATTGTGAAAGTGATATACTTTCTCCATCTCTCACTATTCGTATGCCAAGGATGACATTTGCCTTACTCATATCTTTCATAGCAAAATGCTAGATAGAAATTCTTTGGTTACTTGAACTACTTCAAGATCAGTTCCAAAGATCAACATGTCATCCACATATAGACAAATATTGACACATTTATTTTCATTATTGAACTTGCTATAAACATACTTATCTGATTCATTAATTTTGAATCCATTAGCAAGCGCAACCTGGTCAAACTTTTGATGCTACACACTTTGTGTTCTTATCTAGGCATGACAACCCATTGGGTTATTTCATATAAACCTCTTCATTAAGTTTACCATTCAAGAACGCGGTCTTGACATCCATTTGGTGAATTTTCAGCTTATGTATTATTGCAAGTGCTATTAGCACTCAGATTGTGGCAATCCTTACTACTGGTACATAGGTATCAAAATAATCAATACCATATTTTTGCATAAAACCTTGTACAATCAATCTCACTTTCTGTTTGTTTAAAGATCCATCAACTTTTCTTTTGGTTTTAAAGATCCATTTGAAGCCGATTGGCTTGCAACTAGGTGGAAGATCTACCAATTCCCATGTATTATTTCCAATTATATAATCCATTTCATCATTTATAGCTTCTTTCTAGAATACAACATTATGGGATTTTATTGCTTTGTCATCTGTTTGAGGGTCTGCTTCTGTATTATAACAATAAGATATTTGGCTAACTATTGATTCTTTTGTTCCTTCTACAAGAAACATTTGAAAATTATTACCAAAATCTTTTACTTTCCGAGCACCTTTGTTCCTTCGAAGTTCAGTGACTTCTTCATCATCATTATTAATGATATCTTTCCCTTTTTCAAGGTTTGAACCATCTCCATGTTTTGAAGTTAGTTTTGAAGCTGTATTGAATCTATTTTCACCAAAGATGGCATCCCTTGATTCAATAACCATGTTTATTAACATTGAATTATTAGACTCAATAACCATGAACCTATAAGCTTTAGAATTGTGTGTATATCCAAGGAAAATGCACTCCACACCCCTTTTACCTAATTTCTTCTTTTTGGGTTCAGGTACTTTCATAATTGCCCTACATCCCCAAACTCTTAAGTAGTTCAGGTTAGGCTTTCTTTTGTTCCAAAACTCATAAGGAGTTGTGTTACCCCTTTTACTAGGAACTTGGTTTAGGATATGACAAAATGTTAGCATTGCCTCCCTCCAATAGCCTTGCTAAGGCTTGAAATAGACATCATTGCATTGACCATTTCCATTAGAACTGTAACGTTAAGCAATTTAGGCCTTGATCGCTCGTGGCCTTAATCGGGCGCGCCGGTCCAATCAGAGTCTAAATTCGGACACATAAAAAATCACAAATTATAAGGGATATTAAGTAGGGATATTATTATTATGGAATTAAAAGATTGGTAGAAGAATTGAGAAGAATTTAAAATTTACTTACAGATAAAATCAGTATTATCGAATTTGTTGGGAAAAAATGTGTAAGAATTAGAGAATTATGTGATGGAAGTGGAATTTCTTATAATTAAGAATTAATCAAGATTAATTAAATAAATGGACTAATAGGAGGAGAGATTAAATTAATTAGTGAGACCCACACATTAAATCTAAGTATAAAAGACAAAGTTAAAGACTTATCCAACCAAAGTCTTCATTCTTTGGTCGTCCACCTTCCCTCCCTCTAACCCTCCATTTTTTTTTTCATTCAATCAAGCTTCTAAGAGAGAAAAAGATGAGTTTTGATTGAGAAAAACCAAATAGTCAAAGAGA
Source organism: Balakata baccata (assembly GCA_949630135.1). Taxonomy (NCBI): domain Eukaryota; kingdom Viridiplantae; phylum Streptophyta; class Magnoliopsida; order Malpighiales; family Euphorbiaceae; genus Balakata; species Balakata baccata. Next base: position 64,379 of record CATIWF010139369.1, read on the forward strand.
TTTCACCATAAATAAGGAAGAAGGAAAGAGGAATTGAAGATAAAAATAAGAGGAATTTGAGGGGTGATTTTGGCCACCACTAGAGATCCATCAATGTGAGTTTGTTCATCTTAAATTCAACATTTTTCTATCTATTTGAGACCCTTGTGAATGATTGATGTGGCTGGAATTGATAGATTAGAGTTATATGGAAATTGTGTAAACTTGTGTTGGATTGTTAGAAAAAATGATGTATTAAGTTATAGGTGATTGTAAATGGTGATTTTGTGGCTCGAAAACTAAAAGAATAAGACCTATAAGAAGGTGTATGGGGCTGCCTAGTGAAAAGAAAGATGTTTAGAAGTGTTAATGGGGATTATATGGCTTGTAGATGATAGTTGTTAATGAGAAAGACTTGGTATGTAGGAGGCGTTTTGTTTGTGTTAAATGGAGAGAATGCCTTTTGATTATAATGAACATAAATAAGGTAAAGAGAGAAGAAAATAAAGATACGAAAAGAGGACAGAAATGCATTAGGGATACTAAATATTATTCATGTATAAACAATGGTTGAATGTGTCATTGAATGACATATTGTTTTTTTTTATGTTAAGGCCAAACAAGTAGCCACCAAGAGTTGGACAAAGGCAAATGAAAGACCATCTATCAAGAGAAATAAAAAGAAAAGAGAAGGACGTAAGGCTGATTTGGTAAGTATTTTTTTGATAAAAATTCTGCATGCCATAATAACTATAAAAATTTTGTGTAATGTTTGCTATGTAAGTGATTTGAAATGTTGTATGTTAAATTGTTGTTCTTAAAATTTTGTGATAAAATGATGTGAAATGTTAAGGTTTATGAATGTGCTTATGATCTTGAAATTATGGGCACAAGTATGATTGCATAAGGTTATTGAGTTAATTAATTTGCAATAAGTCCAATAGATACCCTATTATAGACTCATTGGAACAACTTTGACAAATTTAATCATAACTTATGTTGTAGTAATTGGATTGGCATGAAGCCAATTGGAAATAAAAGTTAATACATAGTACTAAAAATGTTACGAAGAACATAAGTTGTAATTTGGATTGCAACTAAGTCAAATATTAAATACAAAATCATAGATCTGGTAGTACCAATTAAAATATAGGGCAAATTTTAAATGAACATTACTCGGTAATTTAACCATAACTTTTGATATAAAATTCGAATTCCAGTGATTCGTTTTGCAAATTTAAGTCAAGACAATAGGCTAAAAGTTCATAGAAAGCCATAAGCTTTGAATCAAATCAGAAATGAGCCAAAATTAAGGATCAAGCCCAGAACCAAAATCTGTTATAAGAATAAAATTTGCATTTTGGTCTTTTTTATGTGACATGATGTTTATGTGTGATAGATGCTGAAAATTTTAATCTTATTGATACATGTAGACATTAATATATTAATATGTAATATTGGTAATTTTATAATTAATGTATGAATATATTTGTGAGAAGTGTTTAAGGGAATTATTATTGCAACAATAATGGTAATGATAATAACAATGTCAAAGCCCTAATGCGTCTAGTCTAGAACTATAACAGTAGATAGTTTGACATGCCAATTGGAAGAAAATTAAAATGTGTGCATGGCACAATATTATTAAAATACCGGTGATGACACTATTATTATTAAAATATCGATGATGAAATTATCATTTTAAAAGGTCGGTGATGACACTATTATTTAATCAGACCAGTAATAACTCTGTATTCTTATTAATTAATTTGGACTTTGGTGTTACGAGCTGTAGTAGAAGAAATAACGTTATATGCGAATTAAATAATGGTATAATTAGTGTATGTACATGGATTATGAATTTAATGATTTGTACATGATATGAAAATTTAATTTACTACGTAGAAATTCTTTAGTGATGTATTAAGCACACTATATGTGGCATATATTGTAACACCGCACTTATATAATAGGAATAATCCTATGATATAAGTGAAATACCACGTGACTAGCTGGATAAACCGATCTAAAATTTATAATATTTTTTTCCTTATTAATAAATTAATCCACAAATATATAATTTTAATTAAGTGTGCTATATTAGTTATCATCTTAGATTATTATTTCATTTATTTATATATCACGTGATCATAATTACTAATTTAAACCTATTTGCGGTTTACAAGTCTCATACGTAACCATTTACTAAATATTATATTAAAATATAAAACATATTCTTTTACTTTATACATGACATGTTTATTAACCCATATGCATGATTATAAACAAAATACAAAAACATAATATTATTGACCTGCAAATTGGGTCTCAATGTCTCTTCTAAGATGAGCTTTGTCTTCTCTGGTCAATTTCTGAAATCTACTATCCACAAGCTCTTGAACCTGTGAGAGAAATTCACGCTAAGCTATCTCTAGGTTAGTGGTATATATAAATATTAAAGTTCTTTCATGCAGTCACACAAATAGATGACATATATTTTATAATAAATATGCAAGTAGCTTGTTAATATTCAAGGTTAACATGTTTTACTAACAACATATATCAATTATTTATTTAACTTGTTATACTAAATTTATGCAAACAATTCCATTTAACATATCATATCATGCGTTCACTAATTATATCATGCTACTACACACAATATTTTTAAAATACATCACATAATCATTTTTTACTTTATTTCAAATATACATAATTAATTCTCATATTTCATTTTAAAGTTTATTCACCATTGGCCTAAATCTCGTTCACGGACTGTCTAGATGCGGGGTGTAAAATAGGGACGTTCTACAAGTCTAGGCTACCCTATTCACTAAAAGCTCCAATCAATAGCGCTTCTCAAGCCTAGGCCAGCTTGACTGAGTATAACATTATCTGTATATACTAGGATACGGGGCGCTCCACGAGCTTAGGCCTCCCTATCCTTAAAATTTATAACTAAGTCGATACCGTATTTCTCTTTAATGGTGTACCATCTATCCTGAGCTAGCCCTCAGGTAAAGAAATGAGCAAATAAATCTATTACTGATTTATTTCATAAACATAATCACATGTTCACAATTTATTTCAATATCATTTATTAACGTGACATTTCATCATGTATTACCATTAATTAAGCACATCATAATCATTCCACTCAATTCTCAACATATTTTATATGCTTTAACTATCAAATATTATCTCATAATCATAATTATACCATAATATAAAATTTCATTATTTCAATGCATGCATTATGTCATATATACACACAATTATGCAACTAGAGCGAACTAAAATGCCTATATGTACAAACCTTAACAAAGCTCTTTTTTAAAACCTAAAATTTAGAGTTTACCTATTTTTGTGGCTCTTCTCCTTGTTCATGACCTAATTTGGAAATACAATGGATTAATACATTGTTAAAATACTTATTCTTAATTTAGTTTTAAATAAATAACTACTAAGTGGCAATATGACCCTGAAGGATTATTAACTCTATAACTTTTTTTACACCTATCTAATTTAGGTGATTCTTATTTCTAATTAAAATTAATAAATAATACTATGACATATTAAAATTTCATAATTTTTGAAGTATTATACAATTTTTGGTATAATTCCAAAATTTGTCCTGTCTCCTGCCCTTAGGCAGTTTCGAAATATAAATTTTAAGAATTCATATCTTTTAACGTATAAATTGTGGTATCATAAAACTTTGTAAAAACTTAAATGAGATAATTTAGAACATTTTTCATGTTCACTCCTTTTAGTAATTTGGCCTCTAAGATCCTCAATTGATAGTGAAAATGTAACTGGTCCAACACATGGCAATAACCGACCAGTACTTATTCTCATAGTCGAACACACAAAATACACAACAATTTAAGGTATAATTTCCACCAGAATATACCTAAGACATTTCCTTAAAACTTTCATATTCAAATATTTACCTAGTTTGGTCTTTAAAGATGTAAAAATCGAGTACGAAATTACTAAGGCTGCACATGCACGAGAAAGCAGCTCACTCAAGTAACATTTAAGATTCATTTCACTATAACTCAGCCTACACAATAGTAATTTATACTAAATTTTGTAAACAACTAGAGAATATATAGAACTACAACTTTTATATTTTGAGTTTCTTTTAATTCAACATTTAAAATGATAGAAATAAGCCCACACTGTAGGATATCCTATTGATACTTCTCCAGAAACCAATTTTAATAAATTTCAAATATCTCTTTTTATAGATCAAATCTTACAAAACCATTTATATAGCCATAAACCTAAGACATAAATCTACAACTTTTATATTTAATGCTTCTTCAAAATCAGTTTTTATTGCCGTTGAAATCAGAACACAAAATACTGCCATAATAGAATCCTAGCAGCTCCAACAACACACTAATAATGGAGAGAAAAATAACTTACCAAAAATCAATTATTTTGAAATAATTTTTGCATCAAATCTTGAGGGAAAGGATGGAGGAATGAAGGCTCTTATTGGAAGGGAGGAGAGGATTGAAGTGAAAAATGATAGAAATATGTAGAAGCTCCAAAAATTATATATGGCACAAAGCCACCTCTCCACAGACTTAACCATTTTTTTTTCCATATGATTTTTTTCTGCCTTTTTTTTAATTTCATTTTTTTTCTTTTAATTTTTTTAAACTTATTTATCTATTATTATTATTTCCACATTTTTATATATATCTAGTCTTTATTGAACTGAAATTTAATCATTTATTCAATTTTATTCCTAATGTAGTTTAAATAGTTTCTATGTATATTACTCACACTTATTCTACTAGGCCCTAATTATCAGGTATTATATATATATATTAAAGTGTGGCAAGTATAGAAATATTTAAATGTACATGTATGTAATATTTTTATCCTATAAAGTACCACTAAGCTAGTAGCTTAAATCACTTGCGCATGTCTTAAAGTATTATGAAGTTAGGTTATTACCAAGAGAAGCTGTCAAGAGATAAAGAGAATCTAGTCAACAAGCAGCTTAAAGCATATATTTTGATAAAACCTTGTAATATATTTTCAAAGTTTGTTTTCGTATAGTACATATTGGGGTGTGTAACACTGATATTTTGAGTACAATATTACCATAAATATATGTTTTATTACGAAATACAAGATATGAATTTTGGTGTGTGTAAAATATTTATTTGGACATATGTATAATTTAAATATAATTTAAAAAATAATATAAGAATGTAAAGAGTAAAGATAATAATATTAGAAAAGAAATTTAAGTAGCTTTTCTGAAGGATTATTTAAGACAGCTAAACGAGTAATGCCTACTTACCTTCCTATTTTAGATTAGGGTAAGGGGATGTTACAAGCACAAAATTTTTGCGTTCAACTACACCATTTTGTTGTGGTGAGTAAGGGGCAGTAATTTCATGCACAATTCATGTGCTTTCAAAGTACTTGGGATCATAGTACACTCCCCCTCTATTCGACCTTAACTTTTTTATATATGTTTCAAATGCAATTCAACTTCAGTTTTTTACACAACAAAACAATTCATGACTTCATTTTTGAATGCAACAAATAGACAACAATATCTACTATAATTATAACACTCTCCCATATAGCATACTTAACCGCTATACAAGGGAGTGCTACCATATATTTATTACTATACTTATCACTATTATTCTTCTTTCAGTCTTTACCGTATAAACATATTATAAAACTGTTTGTCTTACCATTCATAGTAATATAAGTCTATATAGATGAATAACATAAGCTCTTGCCTTATTAACAAATCGAAATCATACAATCTAAAAACCTTGACTAAACATGCCCAAATAAAACAACCTTACAATTTCAAAAACAAATTTCCATATTAAAAATAACCATTTAAATATCCTAAATGTATTTTAAATGAAAATAGATGCATCATGAGCTGACTTTGATCTTTTGTTGCTCTGACTGGCTTAGCTTTTTTATGTCGACTCTACTTACGGCTCTAGACCTGTATGTAGAAAACTCATACGCTAAGCTATCTAGCTTAGTGGCACTTATAATCATATAAATTTTATCATACATATCATACTGTGCATATCATATAGCCATGTTTTAACAAAGTCTCATTTATAGTAAATCATTCCAATATCAACATATTACCATGCTTAGATAAATCAAACAACCAATGATTATAGTGTACTTAGTAAGCGGAAGTCATTTTCTATATTCACAAATATTGAAAAACATTTGTTTTATCTTGCCCAATTACTCTATATTAGACTATCGGATACAAGTTATGAATAAAAGCACTCTCTAGAGCTTGGGCTATCCTATTCATCTACTGATAAGTTATGTTTAATTGTATTCATGCTCAAGTCAAGTGCACTCTCCAGAGCTTGGGCCAACTTGACTGAGAAAAATATAATTTGCTAGCATACTGTGGTCAAGGGCATTCTCAAGAACTTGAGCTACCTTGCCAAATAATAATGCATAGAAAATACTACAGTACCATAATCATCCTCAATGACATGTCATCTATCCTATAGTCAGTTCTAGTATGAGTAAGGACATTTCTGTCTTTTTATATTTTCTTTATTCGTATAGAACTGATCTCGTGATCATACTAACATATCATGATATTGCATGTCAATATAAACAACACTACATAATATCATGTGATTCAACCATATATCATATTCATATATCATCTGTCACATTATTATCCATGTGATCAACATGTTCAAATTCCTTTATCGCATATCATATCATAGTACATCACGCATAACGTCATGATTATCAAGTCTATCATATGATATAACCTTTCATCAACATTAACATGTTATACCATAATGACCGATTCACATAATCATCCATATATCACTTTTGTATATCATACGTCATATAAAGGTCCATATACTATTGCATTCATGTTTAAATTTCTTATGACATGGTAAATACTATAAGGTAGGTTGAACCATGAAATTTGCAAGCACGCTTTTGTTATTGCGCTCGAGAAAATATTCGCGAGCACACCCTTACCTATCGTGAGCGCGACTTTCGCGATACCAGCAATATGAACTCATCACTTTTACATATCAATTCCTTTTTAGTTCATTCCAGATTCACAATATCAATGCAGAACCATTGTATGACATTTATACCATGTAAAATACTACAATTAATGTGCTATTACATACTTGTCTTATCTCCTTCCCATAAAATCATGATAATCATATATAATTCATATATTTAGCTTATACAATTACTTGTAAAGATTCAGATCATGATTTGTGGCATTCATCAATAACATATCAATCAATATACCTAGGCTCTAGTAATCATGCCGTTATAAAGCGAATAAATATAATTATAGGTACAAACCTCAATCTATAAAGCCGAAACTATCACACTTACGTATCTCTCACGTTTTGCTATTCGTTCTCCCTTTCCGAACTATTCCTAGCATCAAACACATGAGCTAAGGGTCACAATACATTCTTTATATTCTGTCTATAAGGGAACCCAACGAAAATATTGACAAAACCTTAACTTTATTGACAATAAACCATTAAACTCAATCTAGAGTGTTAGGGACTCGAATCACATACCGAATTGCCTTTGGAATTTCCAGAATGCAGGTAAAGAGTTCAGTTTATAGGGCTGTTCAAACCCGACCTTGTATTCTTGAGAAAAAACACCAAAAACCCTCATTTAAATCCTTTTTAATTCACTCTCTAATGTGTTTTTTTAAGGTGTTTAAACAATGGAGAATCAAAGGAGGGTGGTGAAGAAATTGTTCTCTAGTCGTGCTCTGGTGTGTGGGGGCAGCTGGGTTTCTAAAAATAATCGGATAACAGTCCTGACCAGAATCGTGAGCGCGATTTTGTTCTGTCCACTTTACCTTAATATAAGCCAAAATACCCCCTCATGTTCCGCATTGCTTCTAGGCCCTATTTTGTGGCCGTTACAATAATCATAAATGAAAGTCACATCATATTTCTTATTTCCTATGGTTGCAGTTGCATGCAAATCATCCATATCACTATGTATAAGTTCCAACAATTTAGTTGTTTTTTCTACCTTAGGTAATAGTTTTCTTGTTATTTTAGTCAACATGCAAGTTGTGCAATTTCTTCCCAAGTCACATTTATCAAGATATGGCAAAAGGTTCAATTTTATCATGTTATTTATTCTTTTAAAGTGAACATGCCCAAGTCGATTATGTCATAAATATAAAGAAGAATCAATAATATAGACAGAACTATAAGTATTCTTATTGATATTAGAAAGAGCTATATAATTCAATTTGAAAAAACTATCACTAAGATAACCCTTACCCACAAATATTCCTCTTTTTTACAAAACAAATTTGTCTGCCTCATATACAAGCCTAAAACCATATTTGTTCAGCAAGCTACCCAATACAAGATTCTTCCTTACTTTTGGTACATAGAAGACATTAGTCAAAAAATTAAAACCTTCCTAGAAGTGAATTTCAACTCCACATTACCAATGCTTTTAATAAGGATAGTTGAAGCATTCCCTATGTAAAGAACATTGCCATTAACAATTGGTTCCATGGTTTTAAAGAAATTTTTGTTCTTATAAATGTGGCGTGTAGCTCTTGAATCAATCCACTAGGCCATCTCATCCTCAAGAAGGTTAACCTCTGAAACAACTACAATTAAATGATTATTGCTCATTACATTAGAGGAAATAACTGCCTTTACTTTTTCAAGTTTCTTTTTGATGAATCGACATTCATCCTTATAATGCCCTTCTTTCTTGCAAAAGAAACATTGGCTTTTCTTTTTTTTGTTTTTCGGTTGACCATTGCCATTATTTGGCCTTTTGTTTCCAAGCTTGTTTGAAGGATTTCAGGATTTTCCTTCCTCAACCACATGCACTTTAGATATATGACTTTCAGATTCCTTCATATTTTCCTACATGAGTAATTTAGCTTCCATACAAATTTTGTGAGCTAATTCATCAAGGGTTATTTCACCATTTTCATGTTTGATTTTCAAACTCTTTCCAAGATGAGGGCAATTTTTCAATAATAGATGAAACAATTATACATGAATCCATATGCATACTATGTTGAGTAAAGTGGTTAAGAATTCTTTTAATTTTAGAGAATTGCTCCATTATCCGCCTATTATCATCCATTTTATAATTAGTGAAACGAGAGATCAAAAATTTCTTACTTGTTACATCTTCTTACATATACCTTGCCTTAAGTTTGTTCCATAACTCATTTGCAATCTTAATTGGATGATAGATATCAAAGAGGGAGTTGCGCATGGCATTGAGAATATGGCCCCGACATATCTCATCATCTGTGTCCCACTTTTGCCTCCTTCGAGGTTGAGCCGCGGTTTTAGTCTCCTCTTCAGCTGGCCTAGCAGTGTTGAGGATGTAGGCAACTTGAATTGTTACCAATAGAAAGTGGACTCGTTTCTGCCATCTTATGAAATTCTCACCATTGAATCGTTTTAGTTTGATAATGTTGGTTGTCAAGTCTCTTAGAGAAGCCATTGATACAAGCCGAATTCATCTTTAGATTATTGGGGTGGAATCCGGAAGATATTGAGTATCAACGACTTTAAGGCGTATATCAAGATGCCACTTTCCTAAAGCTGAATTTGTTCTCCCTTTAGGATACAATGAAGCTATAGAAAACACTTATAGAATGTAGTCTCCAATTTTAGCAGCCTTTGTGTATATTTTGAAAGTACTGAAAACTAGTAAGGTTCGTAATTCCTTTAAATATTGATCTGTTGTGTTTTATAGCTTAAAATATATTTATAGACTCATAATATAATTAGAATAATTAATTTTATCTTTTCTTAGCTTAAATTAATGGTTTTAGATAGAGTCCAACTTGAAAAATGAATTTCAGCATAACTGAAATTCATGCAGGATCGCAGATTGTTGCGAATGTGATGACCGTCACGCTCGTGACAGTACCAAGCAATCTCAATGCTCCAGTTTCGTCCCGAGCGTGATGACTATTACGCTCATAACAGCAATGAACATCTATGAAAATATCGCGAGCATAATGACTGTAACGATCGTAACAATCATTCTCATAGCTCATCGCGAGCGTGATGATCGTCACGCTTGTGATGCCTATGATTTTGAAAATCTCCAACAGAAAGTGCATATTATAAGAATAATTACTCAGAATAAACATTATCATCATCCGTTTCTTTTTGGAACAACATGTTTCTAGTCATAAAGAAGAAACATATCGATCATTTGGGACAAAAGAAGCCTAATAGGATTTACAACTTCTTAGATAAAGCCAAAATACAACAATAACCAAGTCAAGTCAACTTCCTTTTTGTCACTTCTTTTGCAACTCACCGTACAACAGCCAAGTATTTGTTGCTCTTTTTTATGTGAGCCTTTTTGACATTATTAACTGATAATTTACAGCGTACTTAGTTCATCAGCCATAGCAATCTTTATATTCTATTATAATCTTATGGACAAATATTCCTTTTTTATATCTTTCTTTTGACAAAGGGTTTTATAGAGAAGTGCAGAAGTTGAGGGAAAAAAAATGATTGTTTAGGAAGTGTAAATGAAGATGAAAACTTGACTTAATGTGAAAGCTAAATTATTCCAACTCAACTCAAATATTGTAAAAATTTTGATTGACCTGAAATTACAATTGGGATTGCAATTAACTCAAAGTAAGATCAAATTCCAATGAGAAAAGGTATTGAACCAAATTTCAAAAACAATTAAATCGAAAAACTAAAATAAATAAAATTTTGGAAATTTTACAAAAAATGGAAAAAAGCGGGTAAATATTTACAAAAATACAACCTCTCAAAGTTTTTTCAAAAATATTACCTACACAAAATTTTTTTCAAAAATATTGAAAATCAATGTTTACCGAACGTTTATTGTAAAATTTATGAAAATTGAAGTTACAAAACTTTCATCAAAAATTTACTTAATGTTTATTCAAGTTATATTCGAGATTTGCTCAATAATTACTAGAAAATTAACGAAAGTTGAAATTACGCAAGATTTACTCAATATTTACTAAGATTTACTAAAACATTATCCAAAATTGGTTTAAAATTTAACCAAAATTTACCAAGGATTTACTATAAAATTAATGAAAATTGAATTTCAAAAAGTTTATCAAAGATTTACTTAAAAGTTTATCAAAAATTTACTTAAAAGTTTATCAAATATTTACTCAATATTTACTTAAATTATATCAAATGTTTACAAAAAAATTAATAAAAATTGAAGTTACACAAAGTTTATCAAAAATTTACTTAAGTTTTATTCAAATTATACCTAATGTTTACAAAAAAAATTAATGAAAGTTGAAGTTATATAAGATTTACTCACTAATTACCAAGATTTACCTAAGAATTACCAAGATTTACCCAAGATTTACTAAAAAATTAATGAAAATTAAAGTTATAAAAGGTTTATCCAAAACTTATCATAAGGTTTACTCGATGTTTTCTTAAGATTTACCACAAAATTAATGAAAGTTGAAGTTATATAAGGTTTACCCAAAATTTATCCAAGATTTACTCAAGATTTAACCAAAATTTACCAAAAATTTACTATAAAATTAATAAAAATTAAATTTACAAAAAAATTATAAAAAATTTACTCAACATTTACTTAAGTTATACCAAATATTTACAAGAAAATTAATAAAAATTAAAGTTACACAATATTTATAAAAAATTTACTTATGATTTACTCAAGTTATACCCAATGTTTACAAGAAAATTAATGAAAGTTAAAGTTACATAATATTTACTCAAAATTTATCCAAGGTTTACCCAACATTTACCAAAAAAATAATAAAAATTAAATTTACAAAAAGTTTATATGATATTTACTTAAAATTTACCACAAAATTAATGAAAGTTGAAGTTATATAAGGTTTACCCAAAATTTACCCAAGATTTATCCAATATTTATTTAAGTTTTACCATAAAATTAATGAAAATTAAAGTTACAAAAGGTTTATTAAATATTTATTTAAGATTTATTCAAGTTGTACTCCAGATTTACCCAATTTTTATAAGAAAATTTATCAAAGTTAAAGTTATGTAAGATTTATCTAAAATTTATCTAATATTTATCCAAGATTTACTCAACATCAAGTCAATTTCTCTATTAAAAATTACCAAAAATCTATACAAGATTTACCAAAATAAATAACCTTAATTAAGTTAATTAAATACAAGTTTACATTTTTTTTGTAAATAAGGTTTGTCCAAGATTTACTTTAGTAATTAAGTTAATTAAATTCAAATTTATATATTTTTTTGCTAATTAAGTTAATTAAATAATAATTAAAAATAAATAAATCAATGCATAAAGATTAATAGTAGTCATGCAATTTAATAAAATTATTAATCTATATTTAAAATGTAAAAAATAATCATTTATTGTCTTAATTAAATGAAAAATATATTAAATATACAATAAAATTTAATATTTGAAAAAAATAAAAAATTAGTAAAAATAAAACTGTAAAAAACGGGATTGAAAACGCGAAATTTTTACCGGTATAATTGAAAAAAACTTTACACTTTCAATGTAAATTTCCCTAAAATTTTTATATTGATCAAATCGAAAATATTAAAACGGCAAAGATTTGATAGATACATACATACATACATACATTTTAAAAGTTGTTTCAAAACATTGCAAGCCTCAAACTTTCACCTATTACATCCTTTAAAAAATATAACATTTACATATGTTAGATTATACATATTCCACATCCGTTGGTAATAACAATATTACTTATATATAATGAATTGGTTCTTTAAATTAATTTTTGGGAAGAGTTAATTTTAAGTTTATTGATGTATCAAATTTTACAATATCCCTATAGGACACATGGCAAAGAGTAGCAAAATAAAATATATCTTTTTATTGACGTATATTTCATTCTCTTACTCTGTAACACGTTTCTCTTTAAATAAGCAAATATTAAATTTTTATAAACTTAAATGGTGTAAAAGATAAATTTCAAAACTTAAAATGCATAAATGGCACTTCTGAACAAATTCAAAGATGTAGAAAGAAAGGTACTACTTCTAACAAATTCAAAGGTGTATATTAAATCGGAAATTATTATCCGAGGATAAAATAGCGTAAAGGGTATCCTGAAGCCCGAGGAAGGCTGCTGTCCAACAACAACAACAATAATAATTGGGGTCGGTCCGTCATGTGCATCACATGATTGTTGAAAGCAGACATAATATTCGCCAAGTCATGTGCTCTAACGCCAAAAACTAATAGATATTCTACCCCCATTTTTTAAAGAATTTTCCCCAAATAATCATGTTTGTTTCTATTTATTTTTGGCTTTTACGATGTCGTTTTTTTTTCCCAAATACCTGAACTTTGCGCAGCCAGTAAATCTACCGAATCCAACTCCACAATATCACAATCGAGGTCAAAGTCATCTCATTCCTCCAGTTTCACATTGATCTCTGCCGCGTGCTTCCCTATACCAGAACTGATCAGTTTGGTTAGGGATTTTTGAAGGAATTTTCAGATCAGTTGGATCTGAAGTTCTGTTAGAAAACAAAAGGGAAAATCCATGAAAATGAGAGAGAAAGAAGGAATGAAAGGATCAGCTCGTAGCTTTATTGATGATGCAAGCTGTAAAAACTCGTAGATGCATCCTCGTCTTCTTTTAAGCGAATCTCTTTTAAGTTCTTTAGAATTTTTGGTGCTTTGTTTGCTCGGGACGAGAAGATTGTGAAGCAGACATTGATTGGTATTTGGAGAGATCAACAACTAAAGGGAGACCGGATGTGCGATGTGGAAAAGATGAATCGGAAGAGCCGGTGTGGAGATGTGTCACGAGAATATTATTTGGGACGGTTGAATTTGTGTGATCATTATGGGAAGGCTGGGTGTTGGGAGCATTATTTGAAGAATTAGAGTTATTTAATTTTATAAAAAAGTTTGGGAATTTTCCATGAGGACAGGAAAAATAAGAGCGGAAAGTAAATTTATTTATTTATTTTATGGTGTTCGGAAATTTTTTCTTTCAAGAAAAAATATAGAGAAAAATTATTTTTTTTTTCATTGTATTTTATATTGAAGTAATATACATAAAATAATAAGATAAATGAAAAAAAATAAAATATTTTTTTATTTGGATAATTTATTATTAGAGAAAAAAAAATTATAGTATCATATATTTATATTTTTTTATATCATTTTATAATATATTAAGTACTTTACTATTATAATCAATGATAAAAAAAATAATTTTATCAATAATAGTGATATTTTTTATTTACTTTTTTGTATTTTTTATCTATTTTGGAGAAAAAATAAACAATGAAAGATATACATTATTTTATCTTCCCTCATTATTTTCATTCTTTTTCCAAAAAATATAAAATTAAAATATCTCCTTATTTTTCTTTTCCATATTTTTCATATATCCAAACATTCAAAACGGAACCTCTCATTCTTATTTTCCTTCCTTTCCAATCAGGGTAAAATAACAATATCTCCTTATTTTATCTTTTTATTTTTCTTTTCCCCTATATTTTCCTTTCTTCCAAACTATGGCTTAGAGTTATTTGAGGTGGATAGAGAACTTGTATTTGAGTTAAAAATTTGATGTTGGGATGGGTAAAGATAAAATGTGGAAAGGATAAAGATGGTGCTTCGACGATGATAGAAAGAGAAAATTAGAAGAAAGAGAGGAAAAGAAAAAGTAGAAGAAAGAAAAAACTAGGGAAAAAGTTGAGAATAGGGAAAACAAAAAAAATTGACCATCTCCTGTTCCTAAAAATAAAACTGAAGTGAGATAAAATTTTAAATTTTCTTGTGAAATGGAAAATTGGTGTCCAAATCCCTAAATATTATGTAGGAAATTGGAGGATCAATGGGGCCCAATTCATGATTGGATGCCTCCCAACTTGTGCTGCAATTTGTAAATCGATCGGCATATACCCATCATCATAATTTTTTCATTCAATTTATAACAACAATTATATCAAATCAAGAATTTAAAAAAAAAAGTGTAAAAAACTTTACTTTCTGTTCCATGTCATTCTTTGATTAACTTGATTTATCATGAATCATGTGCAAATACTAAATTGTAAATCTTATTCGTTCAAATGGAGGTATTAACTAACTTGGAAGAGTTACCTTCTCCATTTTTCTCGTCTTTTCTTTCTTCCTTTCTATCAACATTATCAAGCAGTTATACTGGGGTTTAATAAGTACAATGATACCAAGAACAAAAACATAAAATGTTATTAGTTATAAATCAAGCACCAAATATTCCACTCCAAGGGTGTCGTCTCATAAATTTGTACACCAAACTTTCAACACAAAATTCATCTAACAGCAGTCTGGTTAGAGATCCCCTTGGAGTGCAGGAACAATGGGTAGTTGGTTTTATTATCTGGTGCTTGGGTTTGATACCTTGCTAGCGAGATAAACATTTCAGGTACCAAAAATGGGATCTCTACAAATCGTTCCATCGCGGGGACCAGTAAGTGTGATGAGTATGTTTACACAAAATGAAGAACCGCCTCCTACCAAACCACTTAGCATTTACAGCAATAAAATTTTCTTACTTACACAGACAACATAAATCAAGTCCACGTCAACAATTCTCCATCAGCACCTTGGCTCCTGCTTCAGTTGGATCCCACTAGGAGAACAAAACATCATTGACTACAAATACAGAAGAAAAATTGTTAGAACATAAAATCTGGAAAATATGACCCAATATTTAAGAACTTTGATATCCACAGTCCAAGCACATCATGAGTTGATGGCCTATGCTTGATGCTAGTTCTGCATATACAAGCAAATGATTCTTGATAAACCACAGAAACACTTTCATTATTTGGCACAGCGAGTGGTAGCGACACAACATGACATCAAAAGGGTAGAAAAATTGTTACTTGACCACAAAATAACGAGTTGTTCTTGCAGAACTGGCAATGAATTCTTGTATATGAATTATTGTCACCCACAGAATATGCAATTAAGCGAAATTGCACGCAGCTTACCTGAGCTGTACTTGGTAATATACTATTTGCTAGATCCTCATTAATAGATACAGGCAATGGTGGCATTTGGTTCATTATGCCAGGCATATCTCTCATGCTGCAAGATATCAAAACAATTTCCATGGCATTAGCAAAAGTTAATGTTAGTCGTGAGCAGAATGACAGTCAACAGTCATACTGAAAATATCCACATACTCATTCAGGATAGCAGTAATATTGGTCCTCGTGCAACAGAAGAGATCAATGTTATCCTGTAACTGTTGATAAAATTATCAGACTAATATGCAGCCCTCAATAACTTACAATTAGTCTTTGCATGAGAGTACCAAGGAAAGATTAAAATCAAGTGTCAGATATATGAATCCTACATATTATAGAAGATTTTATCAAACAATTAAACATAAATCTTTGGAAGATCCACCCATAATAACCAATCCTAAGAATCCTACATAATTGATAGAGTAATTTCTCAATGAGAAGGTACAATATATAAATGAAAATTCAACACTATCAGGTCTTCAGCCAACATTAATACGTCTGATTTTTCTTAGTTCTATTTTATTTTTTTTCAATTGCAAAGTTTACCCACTCAAAAATTGAAATGGTTGTGAGAAATTAAACAAACAATACATTGAGTTTCTGCATAAATATTTAAGTAATCAACACAAATTGATGAGAACTTATGTATCTAAAGCCCAACAACAATTTACCAAGGTTTAAGGTTAATAGACAGCACTACACAGTAGAAGGGTTCCTGAATGACAGACTAAGCGAAAAACAGCATAGATACTTGAATCCCTTTGGAACTGACAGGTTCCCTGAATCTGATGTTCTTGACAAATTAGAACTTCTAAATGAGCATTGTAAAATTGTTGGGAGAGAAAAAGGAAATTTGGTCCTAAAACAAAATGGAATTACTTTAAGATGTTTGGTAGACAATGAATATCCTGCAATCTAAACATGTAAACAAAAAGGATTTACTTTAAGATATTCAGCAGACAGATAATGAATATCCTGATATATGTGACACGTGAGCCTTACCCTAGAATGTGTTTTATAGTCATGCAAGTGATGCAGACCAACAATAGTAGTTAAGCTTTTAATATCATTTTAATTAGCAGTCCCGGTGGTAATCACAGCTGCACTCATAGAATAGATGCCAATAAGGTCTTAGCTTCTTTCCCAAATTTATGAGAGAGAAAATTTTAAGGGAAGCAAAATATGAAAAGGATATAAAGTTAACAAAAAAAATGGAAAGGGAGAGAGTTGAAACCAAAATACATCCACTATATTCATAATACCTTTTGCTGGGCCGGGGGGAGGGGAGAAAGGGAACCTCTAGATAAATAAATACAGATCATGCAGCTCTATCAATTCAACGTATCATTGATATAGATCAAACACTTACAGGGATGAAGCAATTTTCATATCCCCTTACACTTATGCTGATTTCACTCTTTTTTATGAAGTAACTATCAATGATTGAATTGACATTAAAAAAACAAAGAATATAACAGGGAATTCACCTTGAAGGTAGAAAGGTTAGCTGTAATCTTGCTAAAAGCTTGAACATTCTGTTCCAAGAGATGCTTGGCTGTACCGGTTATTCCTGAGACCATCAAAGTAACAAATGGATCAATAAAAACTGTATAGACACCTAACGACTTGAAAAAAAAAAAAAAGAAGCAATTCTAGAAGGTAGTGAGTTACACAGAGGACCAACATAATAATAAAATAAAAAAGAAAACTATTAAGAAGCTCACTGTTCCCCTGTACCAGCACACATCAGTTAACTTACCATAGCTCCTAACCTCCCAACAAAAAAGACCAAGACAACTTAGTTTTCCCAGTAATCTACCATGCACTTCAGAACATAGTCTAGGCCATAACCTAGAGTCACTGATTTAATCCAAAACTCAGATCCATTTATACCTATGTCTACATCAGATTCAAAGGCACATTCTGGGGGGGAGGGAAGGAACTTTTGAATGGAAAAGGACTACATAAGAATAAATTATATAGTGGACAAAGAGCTCGATTTTAACATTAAATTGACTTGAGAAGCACCCATCCAATCTCAATTTCAGGATTAGTGTGACTAATATTTTGATGGATCCAAAATGGATGTCATGAGAAGGAAAGAATGGGAGGTTCTGGTCTAACCATGTCCATTTACATACACTCTTCAAAGACTCTTATATTACACAAGCTATGTTAAACTAATTTTATTGATTTTCTTCTTCATAGCTTGAGGGAGAACTTGGAAATTTCTATACTGTTCTTGTTGAGCAATATTAGTGGTGTTTGCCCTTTTTCCTGGGGACAAAGTAGCCTTAGCATGTTCTTCTGATCACTTCTTGTTACCCTCTAAGTTGTCTCAAAAATTCTTCACCATGAATAAAGCTCTTCCATTTGAAGATGAGATCTCAACTATACTCTGGGAAGTTTACATTGTTTTGTATGCCAGAACTGGAGATTGAACCATTCTAAAACATTCATAGCATCCCCTCCCTCTCTTTTATATGTGTAGCTTCTTCCTTATGAAAAAAAAGAAAACATGTTGCCTTAAATGTCACTAAAATTCTCTTCACTCCAAATTCAAATCTCATTTTAACAAACCAGTTCACTTCTCCACTCAGACTCCATAAGAATTATTTCTTCACTACTACATGGTCTAATCTTCATAAAAAGCCTTGGCAACCCAAGCTGCAATCCTAGCAACAGAAAGCTCATAAATCCTGAAAACTTGAACCTTAAAGAAGTTCAACTTGTTCAATGCCTGATATTAGTTAATAAAATCAACCAACTTGTGGAGTACCAAAAATGAGTCTGATCAAAGTCCGAATCCACAAAACTAACTTCAAAATCGAAGTTATAAATATCAAACTCTGAGAATAACATCTGCCACCTTGCTGGACAGCCCACAAGGATTGGCTTTTCAAAGAGATACTTCAGCTGGTCTATTAAAAATACACACATAAAACAATGATGCATAATACCACCATCAAGCCCTTAGGTTCCACTAATACACCTCAATGAGATTTACAATTTTGATTTCACTGATTTTTCTTTAAACATTAAACTGATAAAGAAGGAACAAGAAAAGTATCTGGTTTCAAGAACTATACCATAAGACAAAAGTAAGTGATACACAGACACTGAGACAGAGACTTGGAACAAATAGAAAACAGACTAATACCTACCGTCTTAAAGGAAGATACAACATTTAAGATTCTCATAATGGGTATAAAACACTGACCTTCAAAAGACAATGGTTCACCCTGGTCTGTATGGTGCATCATTAGAGGATAAACAGCCAAATTCTGAGGCACAGCTGAAGGTACATTCATCTTTGATGATGATTCCACCAGCTTATCCTGAAAAAGCATGATCTTTAGAATACTGGTTCTTCAATCAACATTATATCCTAAATACATTAATAAAGTAAAGGAAAAGTTGTTCATTTTAATCCACAAGCTCAGCCATAAAATTCTCCCTAGATCAAACAATAAAGTAAAAGAAAAGTCAAGTTAACTTTCTACATAGATCTCTCATACCTTCCTATTATTGACCTTCTTTCCCAAATTATAATCTTCTGGTTTCCTTCGCTTTCTCTGTGAAAGGTTTCATCAGTAACTTTGCCTTAATTAAACAAACTGAGGCATTAAAATACAATATGCAACGCATAATATTAATTGACCATCGGAAAATGCATTATCCAGCAGAAAAAAGCACACAATTGAAGATCAGATGGTAGAACAAAGCACTAAGGTGCGTTCTGTTATAAATAAATAAACTCAGAGGGGTGGTTGCTCCCTCTACCTCAATTTTTTTTAATGTATGAAAAACTTAAAAAGATTGCTAACTCAAGCTGTCCATCAAACCTTTTCCATAATAACCATTTCTCTTAATCTGCAGTTTTTTATGCAAGGCTAAAGCACAACAAAAGATGATGCTTATATAACTGTTACACTATTAGAAAAACGAACATAAACAAGGAAAAAAAATAAGCATTAAAAACAAAGTCTATAAAACAAAACCTACAGCATATTTCAAAAAAACCAACATGATAAGTGAGAAAAACATCATTGTGAAAAAGCATACCGTCAACCATCTACACCTCAATGCAACATCACGTACAGTTTTATCACGCAAGGAGGCCGCAATCTTTATGTATCTCATAATACTTGGCTCATCAGCAAATCTATAAATTAGATAAAACATTCAGCAAGTGAAACCTTTCATATGAAAGGAAATTTGTATATAAATAAAATTTTCCCCAATAGGAAAACAAACACGCAATGTGAAATCAAAAGATGGAACAATTAAAAACCATGACACAAAACATGATAAGCAGTACATGTAACATAAATGCAAAAATCTTAGATCTTATTAGGTAGAACGGCCAAAGCAGAAGGTCAATGTCAAGAAGAAGGAGATTATTGCATTATCTTTAGTCACATATGCAAAAACCAAAGGCCAAAAATATCTCCTTTCTACATAATAAGTTGATAGCAACATATATCATCACTTGATTTAAACAGAACATTGCATAAATATCACACACTGTTAAGTCGAAAACACTATTATCTTCGAAAAAAGTTGAGCAAGCAACCCCAAGTATTAGATAAACAGAAAACCAACAACAGCTCTGTGAGATGGATCTTTTTATTACTGAGTCTGATACTTTGATTCTTTAACAATTTATTCTTAATTCTTATCAGTAACAAGAGAACTGAACTCGAGCATCTCACAGATTAGGTTGAATACAACAGCACTAGCTCAAAATCATAAAGAAGGATTTAAAAAAATGTAGATAAAAATTATGTAGTAAGGAAAAGAAAGAGGTAAAAAAAACTCAAAAAAAAAACTACCTACTTGACAAGCCCCTCTTCCAACTTGCACTGTTCCTCATAAGACCACTCCGCAGCCAAGCCCGTATCGTGCTTGAGACCAGGTGCAGAATCAAGAAGAAGAGAAGAAGCAGAAGAATTGACAGCTTGAACATGAACTATTCCAGGGGGACTGCTGTTGATCATACTAGAATTGCCGGGCAACATTAAAGTACTAGTACCAGTATTCATCCCAAAGTAACTCCCACCCATCGGAATCATCTCTGAGGAGCTACTAATAGCGTCTGATTGGAAGGATATAGCATGCCGATTGAGCGCAGAAGCCAAGGTTTCTTCTCGGTGAAAGCCTGGGTTCGACTCCGCAGCCATTTTCACCTTGTAAATTCTCTATCAAAGCATAACCGAAGTGGACCACTGGAATTTGGAATTCACACCATTTTCTCTGTCAAAATTCATAAACTCGTACGAAATTAGATGTTATAGGGTATACAACAATTTAAGAATCATTGAAAAAAAAAAAACTCTTCAACTGACAATCGAAATCACTAACAAGAAATGAAGAAGATTAAACTCAGTTGAACCCTAGAATTTCAACAAGGAAACCGCATTACTTATTTGAACAAAAAAAATCCAATGAATCAGACTCAAATACCTAACTAAAGCAACGGCTTGAAACTGGAGAAAGGGAATTAGGGAGACACAGTCAGTAAAGAAATTCCAAATAGCAGAGGACGAAAACCCAGAACAGTAGAAAATGGACGTGTGGTAAAGAGAGAAGGAGAGAGAAAAAGGGGTTACCTTTAGAGGGCCACTTTCCGACGGAACCCTACTTGGCTTTGCCTTTTTCAATCACTCACTCACTCACTGACACACTTAAGCCTGCAAGTGCAAACATACATACATATTGCATAGTGTCATTACTATTACTACTCTAGAGAGAGGTACTGAACTTTTTGCCTTTCTTTCTCTTTCACACACTGTCTCTGTAAAGACGAAGCAGAGAAAAGCAGAAACTATTTTGGAAGAAGGAAAAAACAAAAATACATAAATAGAAAAAAGAAAGAAAGAAAATGATTTAATAATTGATGTTTCCAGATCTTGGAATTCAGCAACAGTGCGAATCTCCATAAGCATTTGATGCCAATTATTGTGGACTATCCACCTTCCCTTTAACTACCCAATTTTTTTTTTAATTCTTCTAGTTTTTTTTTTCTTTTAAATTACAACTGATATAATAGAAATTGAAAGCCTAACTCAAGTCGATAATTCTTCAAGCATTTCTTTATTTTATCTTTGTGTTCATTTTTTCCATATTAACTCTTCAACATTATCTGCACCATTGAGTTGCTCCTTTCGATTTTTTTAATTTTTCGGTCTAGGTTTTTTTTTTTAAATTTCCAATTTATTTTTATAAATAAATTACATTAATGATCTTTTTTCTTGATAAAATAATAATAATAATTTTTTTTTTGAAAAAAATTAATAAGAAATTAAGAAAAGTAATATTTCCAATTCAAGGGCGAATCCATGTGTAGAACTGTTAATTTTTGACACGACACAGTACGAACATATCTAACATGTTTATAATACGATTAGATATGTTTAAAAAAATATAAAATATTTGATAAATTTTATAAAATAAAAAATAACATGTTTAAACAATTATAGGATGCAAAACAATATATTTAAACGATTATATAATATGGAACGACATGTTTAAACGACACATATATATATTTAAATACATAAATTTATAAACAATTATACGACACGAATAGTAATACAACACGTTTATATATGACACAATACAAATTGCATGTATATATATATGTATATATATATAGACAATTCGTATCGTGCCATATATAAATATAGTGGGTCCAATGATCTCATTTTTTTTTCTAACCCTATAATAATAAGTACATTATAATAAATTTTAAAAATTAGAGGAACCAACAAACTTTTGAAAAATTAACCAAATCCTAAACTTTTTTTTTCTCTTAACTTTTTTAAGGATAATTTTTAGTTGATTTAAATCTCTTTTTAGGGATTTATTTATAAATAAATGGGTTATTTCATATATATATATATATAAAACGTTTGGTTTTCTATTATAGAGTTATATATAATATCATAATATTGTTAATAAGCTAATTCTATTTCAATATTAATAGAATTATTGTTCATAAATTAAGTTTTAATGTCACTAATATCTGGAATGGAAGCACATGATTATCTAAAATATGAAGAGTCATATATAAAATAGAGATAATAAATATTTTACAGTAATTTTATTTGTCCCTCATGCTTTATATATGATTATTAGATATTAGACTCGTGTTATATCTTATACAAAGATTAATAATTTGTCAATTATTAAAAGTCATATATAAAATAAAGATAGTAAGTATTTGACAGTAATTTTATTCGTTTCCTCAAATTACTAATTTATCAATTATTAAAAGTCATATATAAAACTGCATATAATTTATTCTCATATAATTTATTCTCATATCTACTGTAAAGGAAATAGAATGGCTGATAATCTAGCAAAATATGGTGCGAGATCAAAGACAACTAGTTGGTGGAATACATGACCAAATTTTTGTCTTAATTTATTGTATGATGAGAAAATTTTCAATTTGCTTAGTCCATTTTTAAACATTGTTGTAACCTTTTCTTTTATTTTAATAATATTATGAGCCCAAGTGGATGATGAAAAATACTAAGATAGTATTAACCTAGTTGGAATAGTAAGATGCGTTTTTAATTTTTTGCTTCAATTTTTTTTTTAAAAAGTCATATATAAAATTGAGTTAATAAGTATTTTTTTTATAAAATATAGTTATTTAACTCTAATAGAATTAAATTTTTAATTAATGAATTATTAATATTATTTACTAATAAATTAAATTATTAATTGACAAAATTAACCCATAATATTTTTTTTATTGAATCACTCTTCATGTACTCAGAGATATCTATATATAAACATAGTATCTATTTAGATATATTCAAATAATCGCTTCTTTCTCATAAATATATATAAGTCTATTCTGATATGAAATAAACTTGTAATTATGAAATCAACTCGATTATCAAATTATAGATTATAAGTTCATAATTCTAGCCCAATCAAAATATTTTTTCGTAATTCCTCTTATGTGATTCAATTGATCTGAAAATTAGATCAATTTAGTTGAAAATTAAACTATTTAATTCAAGCACTATGTTTTGGAATATTGCTAAATTAGTAAATAAGATTATATATTAATAATTATATATATATAATGAGAAATTAATTAAATTTAGAGGCAAGCCATGCATCCATATCATTATAATTTATAAGGAGCCGGGGTGAGAACAGGACGAATTGAAAAATTTCCAATTAATAAGATTATATCATGTTGAAGAAAATTAAATTAAGGCTACAAAGTTATAAAACATAAGTCCTAATAAATTTAGATTTCTAATTAATGAATTATTAATACATTTATTAATAAATTAAATTATTAAATAACAAAATTAAAGTTATAAAGCATAAGTCCTAATAGATTTAGGTTTCTAATTAATAAATTATTAATATATTTATTAATAAATTAAATTATTAAATTACAAAATTAACTGAATTAACTAATATAATTATGTTGACTTTTCAGTAAATTGATATGTCGCTCTTATTCCCATTTTTATATATAGTATAATTGTGATTATGATATGATATGTGCACGATTCATATGAGCAAAACATATTCAATCCGATAAAAATAACAAATCAGTTAGTATGTTATAGAATTAGAGTCATAAGTATTATAGTCATTATAATATTATCAACTTTATAGGTATTGAACTAATTTATTATATTATTAATTTAGGTACTGTAAATTTTTTTTTACTGTTTTATCCTCTATAATTTTTAACAAATTTATATATGTATTTCTATCAATGTATTACTAATTTAAATCAATAAAATTATTTATCTTTAAAAAAAATAGAGTGAACTCCAAAAAAAAAAAAAGCCTAACCTTCTAATTAAAAAAAAATGATAAGAAAAAAAAACTGATTACAAAAAAATTAATTATTTTTTATATTTTTTTATCTATTTTTTATAATTTTTAGTTAAAAAAAAAACTTTTGAATAAAAAATTGATATCACATACACACCATAGGTTGAGCTATGATTAGGTGAAAGTATTTTCTTTTTTTCTTTTTTGTACCAAAAAGGCCGATCAATATAAAATTCAAGAGAAGCAAACGAAAGAAAATGAGCCTGGCTCAATCTGTTGAGTTGAATACAAGAATCCTAGAAACCAAGATTCAGATTTAAGCAACCCTGCGCCTCCACCTAACTAAACTTAAGAAATCAATAGTAAAAACGCCCGAGCGTGGAAACTTTACATCAGTAGACTCTACAATGCCTAATTGAAGCATCAAATATTCAATTTGAATAATGAAATCAAATCAGAAGCTAAATCACTAACTAAAATAACCACTCAAATGCTTAAATGTTCTTCTCTAGGCAAGCTCTGAACCGTGTCTGACCATCTTCCTGGTGAATGATCACTGCTATTGGATGAAAATTGAGCCTCTGCCCTTGCATCTCTAATCATCTTCAAGGCATCCCTCATTGACGGTCGGTTGTGGGGTGCAAGTGAGACACACGCCATTGCAACATTTACTAGAACCAGGAGTTTCTCCTCAGCTGCCTCATTACCTGAGGCAGGTTCATCCCCAGATTCTGTCTCTTCCTCACGTACTGATCGAACCCACCTAGGAATGTCTGAGCCATGTTCCTGAACAAGATCCTGGAAGGGAGTTTTGCCCGTCAAGAGTTCCAAGAGGAGGACACCGAAGCTGTAGACATCAGCTTGTTGAGTGGATGGTTTTCGCATATCCCGGCTTTCAGGCGCTCTATAGAAAAGAGAAGTGGCACTGGATTCCTCCAGCAAGTCTGGGTCTCTGAACATTGTCAGACCATAATCTGTAAGGCAGGATTCGAAATCAGGGCCTAATAGCACATTGGATGATTTCAAGTTTCCATGAGTTAAGCCAGGGTTCTGATGGATATATAGCAGTCCATTTGCCAAATCCTCAGCTATTTTGAGGCAAGAAGTCCAGTGAAGAGGCTTTCCACCACCAGAAGTCCTTGTTCCTGTAAAAATACCAAGATGAGCAACAAATATGGGAAAAAGAAAACCACCCAGATTAATTATAATGCTGCAGTATCGATTCTTAACCCAGACCCACATTTTTTGATACACCTTAATGGGGAGGGGGAAATATCATGGCAGTTCTGTTTATTATACCGTATCTTCATAAAAAAGAAACATTTAATAGACGATTTCTGTAGCGGGTGAAGAGTTGCAGTGGCTTCCACCACATTATAAAACATGATACTAGTCTAAGGGCAACACAGTTGCAACTTAAAGCATTTAGTAGTTAGCTCTTATTCATAATTATTAGCAGTGAGCAGTATAAATATCATTCGTTTTGAGACAGGATTCCCAATGCCATCCTTCTACGATCAAATTCGCACAGTTCTTATTAATGGATATTAATATCGGACTCGGAAAAACATTTGGGCTCAAACCTAAAAATGTAATCCCCCCACAGAGACTAGATATTGCAGTCGAATTATAGCTTATGAATGCTCATAACAACAATATTATTAATGTTTCAACTCCGGGAAAACCCTTTCAAAAGATTATACAGTAAGAAATACCAAAGAAGATAAGTAACCCCAGCATTAAAACTACAATCGATCATGAGAAAAATTTGTGCATCTGATAGCGTCAGCACCAGTGGTTTATAATAGACATAACATCTAGCAAGGTTATTGGGCTGTTTAAAACCTTCCAGACTCCAGCGTTTATTTGCTATCCTGTTGCTGAGTCCATTTTTGTTATCTTCGCACTCTACTTGAAGTTGGTCTAATACTTATTTTGGAAGCTGATAGAAGGTAATTGTTGATGGAGAAACTAATTTATATAGCATGGCAGTGGTTGATAATGGAACAGCTCTAGACAAATTTCCTATGTCTGTATGGTGACACTGACACTTATTGAGTGGGACAACACTAACGCGCAGCGGTCAGAAAAACAGCATGGGTTGTCAAATTCTTAAACCGGAAAGTGTGCGCCTTTTCGATATTAAGCTCCAATTATTTCAATGGAACATCATACAACAGCGAAACATTAAACGACAACCAAGTACTGTCGTTATTAAACGGGAAAAAATAAAAAGAAAAAAGAAAACCAAGTACTGTCATTATTTACTAAATCATTAAAAATTCAGAAGAGTGAGCAAATGATACAAGCAAATAAAAGAAAAAGTTTCAAACAACCTATGTCTCCATCAGGTCTCCTTCATGTTTAGAGCTCATCCTGGCCCTATGTTCCCAACTATTCTCCATTTATTTAGTAGAAGAAAATAATGATGAAGAAATTCAATTTGCAGGAATAAAACGTAAGCTATTATACATAATATTAATAAATAATAAGAATTTTTATTTTATTTTCTCATAATTTCTTTCATTTCACATACCTAAACCCTAAACTATTTTTACTCAAAATAAAAAATATTTAATTAATATAAATGAAACTATATATTTATTTATATTTTTCATGATTTAGCATTTAGAGTTTAGGAACATATTTAATGAAACTATATATATTTTTCATTTTTCTCATAATTCAGGGTTTAGGGACATATTAAAAATTTAAGAAACGGGGGTTTATTTTTATTTATAATAAAATACATCAAATGGAGACATGTTAAAAAATTAATTAAGAAATTGTATATACGCCACTATACATTTTTATGATGGGATCAGCCCCGAATGGTAACTCTTATATTTTGGCACAACAATTGGAATAAACTATTTTACTTATATCTGATATAATATTAACTTGGATTTCAATTAATAAGAAATTTTCAGAATTAATTTCATTTATAGTTACTTAATTTTGGTATTATTGCAGTAAAGTTGCATATTTTTTTATCCCATAAAAATCACTTAATTATGGTTTAGTTTTAGTAAAGTCATTTCTGACGATTTTTCAACGGTTAACCAGAAAAGTCGTGCAAGTATTCTAGTTGGCACATGACAAGCCACGTCACTATACAACTCAAATAGAGCTATTGCATTTCAGTTGACCTTATTTTTAATTTATGGTGTTAACGTGGATACTGAGTTGTAAGTATATATGGTGCTCTATTTGACATGTACAATAACGTGACACATCTCATGTACTAACTAAAATGCTAACACGACTGAAAATAATTTTATTGAAATTAAACTATAGTTAAATGACTTTTATGAGACAACAAAAATTATGATTTTACTACAATAATACCAAAATTAAGTAATCAGGTAGGGAAATTAGCCCAAAATTTTCAATATTTTGCCCTAGGAGAAATTTTGTACACTTGTATGGTACAAACTACAAACTAAAGGCCATGTCAGGAAGGTAGTGGCATGGGAGCATGCCATTTGCATATTTTACGTTTTTCATATTAGCTTCGATATAGTTGCTCCCTACGCCTGCTAAACTCACAAGCATCTAATAGTAGCAATTCTAGGGATAGCCATCAAATTGTATTTTCCGTGCGTGACGGGCGCATTTTATCTGCCTAAATCTGGTCCATACTGAAGCAAAATTAAAAATTTTTACTTGGAGAAGTTAAGTGCATAAAATTAAAAATGAGTTTTCTTTCACATATACAAGTCAGCTATGATGAGAACAAGCCAAATATTAATAAGAGGGCAGGGCTAAAAATTAGGAAGCTAGATCGAACATCAATAGCCTAGTCTGACTCAAAATTTTGACACTTTACACGTGAATTTTATTTTATATATACAGTACCCCTAATTGTCAAATTCTTGAATGGACTTTATAAAAGATGAATTTCAGACCTTAATTTGAAGAACTATAATAATCGGAAAGACAGTTTAAAAAAAAAAAAAAGGAAAAGGACACTTACGTCTAATATTAAGAATCCAATACGTTATTTGTTTAAAAAGTTAAAAGCATACAGCAAAATAAAAAATTTATGATCTAATTATCAACAATCTACAATCTATAATATTAATGGTATATAAGTGAGAGATAATAGATTATAATGCAAAGGGAAGGGCAAAATTATAAAAATTTAAACAAAGTCAGCATTAAAAAAAAATGCAGAAATCAATTTCATTTGCAATTTCTAAACTTATATTCTAATTATAATTCCATCAGAAAAAAAAATATAACGAACAAATATTCAAATTTTAAAATTTAACTCAAAGTTTATGTGCATTTCGCCTTATTTTTCCAATACTATATGATATTTTACCTCATTTTTTGATTTATGATTCCTCAAAACTGGTCAAATATAAATTTTAAATTTTTTTGGCTATAAAAAATTTAATCTAGCTGAAATTTTAATTAAAATATAACTTCAATAACGAGGATGAAATTAATTTAAATTCACCGACATACCGTGAAGTAGAGAGAAGAGGCTGCCGTTGGGAAAATAATCGTATACAAGTAGGCGTTCCTCCTTAGCCTGGAAATAAGCCCTGAGTGGAACCAGATTTGGATGCCTTAGCCTACCAAGAAGGTCCATGTGTCTCCGAAATTCCTCCACCCTTGGATATCTCGCATCTTTTAGCCTCTTAACGGTCACGATAAAACCAGACTCCATCACTGCTTTATAGGTGCTCCCCATAGTACCTCTCCCTAATGTTTCCGCTGATGCCTTCAACAAATCCTCCAAACTGTAACTCATCTGCTGATCCCCTGCTCCCAAGAACACTAAAGTCCCCAGCCCCTCTCCCTCCCACGAAAATCCACCTTGTGTTCCTTTGTTATTACCGCCCGTGCCACCGCCACCACCACCACCGTCAATCACCGCTTTGCCTTTGCTTCTTCCCTCCCCTACTGACCGCTCTTTGCTTTTTCTCATGCGCACCAAAAATAGCAGAAGTACACAAGCTATACAAAGCAGCAAAAGCCCTCCCACACTCGCCGGGATAATCTTGATCAACTTACTACGCTTGGACGACGTCTTTGAACTCGGCATAGTCGGAGAAGAAGGGCTAGCTGATGGTCCATGCTCTGATTTCTTACAAGGATTTTGAATCTGTTCACCGCAGAGATCAACATTACCGGAAAACGACGAAGTATTGAACCGAATCAATGCGGCGGTGACCGGAATTGGACCTGAGAGTTGATTGTTAGATACGTTGAAGAACCTGAGGCTGGTTTGGTTCAAAGGAGGGATTGCTCCGATGAGCTTATTGTCTTGCAAGTGAAGAACATATAATCGTGTGAGTTTGAGGAGTGAGTCTGAGATTGGACCAGAGATTCGGTTTTCAGCTAAATTTATGACTTTCAAACGATGCAGGCTAGTAATGGAGTTAGGGAAGTCACCGGAGAAGTTATTGTCGTTGAGGAAGAGGGACTTGAGATTGACTAGGCCGGATAGATTGGGGATTTGGCCGGAAATTGAATTCCCTTTGAAACTTAAAACGCGAAGTTGATCTAATTGATTTAGGGCCGTGCCCTCTATAATACCGGTAAGGTTTAGATATTCCAGAACAAGCTTACTCACTCTTCCGTTCTTGCACTCTTTGATCCCCTGCCATTTGCAGGCATCACTTCCTTGTGGCCATGGAAGCGAGTTTAAAGGATCAATCGATGATTTGAGTGTCAAGAGCGGCTCCACATCGCCTGATTTAACCGGAGAAATAATCGAAATGGCAGAAAATAGCAATAGATGAAGAGAACTGTACCTTGAAAGTTGAGGCACCATGATTTTGGAAATCAATCTGCAGTCTCTACAAAGAGTGAGCCTCTCAGATCATGCACTAGATATTGATTCTAGTCTCCGGATAGAACGACATTACAATCATCAGATCTACCACTTCACTTTGTTTCAATGAGATTTGAGAACTAAGGCGGCTGCCATCCTATCGGTCATCTTCAGAGCTTGAAGCAAAACAGAGCAGCTCAAGAACATAGGCAGCGATGGAAGTTAATCAACTCCCTGAAAACCCTAGAAGCTTGCACAGTTCCATTGAGAGTAGCGAAGTATGGAATAAGCGGAGGGACACTGGCAACGACATCGTATCTCCAACTGTTTGCTTTCAAAACTCACGGACATCCCAGCTTAGCATTCACGTGAATTCATCCCAGAGCTTGCAGACCAGAAATATAATATTTCTTTTCTTCTCTCAATGATTCCTATATTCTCAAACTGCAGCCATTATTGACACGAAGTAAATTACCATTTTGTATATTTGCTTTATTAGTTTTTTTTTTAATGGGTTGAACTTCTTGGGCTGCTCAACACCGCCTTTTTTTTAAGCTATTTTTGAAGCCAATCATAAATTCCTTTCCCTTCCGCGGATAGAAGAAAAGTTGGGTATCTGTTAATTAAAAGACCAAAATTCCCATGTATTTTCATGCAATTTGCAGCTAAGAAACGTCTTCCTGAAACTCAAGATCCAAGGATACCATGGGTCTCATGTATTTAGGCATCAGTGAACGAAAGGCAATAATTCGAGAGAGAGAAGAGGAAGAAACACATTAATGAACAGTACTCCAGGAAATTGGTGAAGAAATTGAAAGCTGTAATAAATGGGTTTATCTTATAATGGAGTTAAATCTGCTGACCGGGCAAGAGGTTAAGCGAATTTGAAACGTGGCAGCATTAAATGATAAACCAGGTGGGTACTTACGGGTAAACTTGTAGTTGAGTTCACGTTAAGGTTATGTGTGCAAGCTGTCAAAATTCATTTCTTTGGACAAAATAAAAGATTTTGGCCAAGAAATTTGCTCTTCACGACTTGCCGGTGGTCTTAAGCTGTCGTCACATCCGAAAAATATAGGCCTAAATCGGTGAGAATGGTATGAATTCAACATTCTCAATATTATTTAATTACTCCTAAATTATAATAATTCACTGCTCTAAAATTATTTATATCATAAATTATTCAAATTATATAAATTATAATAATTTAGTATTTTAAAATTTATTTATAATATAAAAATATTTTAATTTTTATTTTATAACTAAATAGTATTTTTTCTTCGGCTATTATGACTCGTTTAGTTAACTAAAAAAATTAAATTCAAAAATTCAAAATCTGCTTCTGAAACACTCAATAGCACTTTTAAGCATCCATTTGGTCTTTCTAGCATAAGTATAATATGAAATATGCAGATAAATTTTAACAAAAATAAAATTAATTATAATACACAATTAGTAAAATTGAAATTTATTTGATGTGAATATTATAGCTAATTTTATTTTTATTAAAAATTATCTAATGTGAATATTTCATATCACATTTATGTTAGGGAGACTAATAGTCAAAGACAAGTACTATTTAGTTACAAAATAAAAGTTGAGATACTTTTGTGTTACAAATAATTTTTGAATTATTAAGCTGTAACAATTTACATAATTTGAGTATTTTTGTGTTACAAATAATTTTTTAGGTACTGAGTTGTTACGAGATATATAACTGGAGCACCGTAAGTGAAATTCACTCATCTAAACACGATAGCAATTTTTGGATTTATATTAAATTTATCATTTATCTATTTCAAAAGTGTTAAAATTTACGAATTTTAGAAAATTGTTAATCTATCAAGATTATTTATTTTTAAATAATTTGATTTTTCACTTCTTTTTAGATAGAAAAAATTTAAAATTCATGAATTTTGAACAATAAAATATTATTGCTAGATTTTTTTATCATAATATTATCTCTAATAAATTAATAATATTCTAAAACTATTTTTAATAATAAAAAAATATTTTTCTTTTAATTTCAACTTATTATTATTGCTATAAATTAAATTATTAATAAAAAATATTTTTTAGCAATATAATTAAATATTATAGCGCACAATAATTTTATTTTTTAACTTTTAAAATAACTAATTTTATTTTTTAAATTTGTAAGTATAAAGTATAATTGATTGTATATGTTTAATTGATAATAAATAATCAATATTTAATAAATTATAAAATTAGAAATTAATTGTTAAATATATAGATTGTGGTTATTGAATCAAATACAAATGTAAGGATAATTATATCATTAATTTATAAATTTTATAGTTAAATTAAACAATAAAAATTTTAAAATCTATATATTTAAAATTTATAAATTCTATAAAATTCATAAAATTTAAAATGTTACGATTTAAACCGACTAACAATTCAAATTTTAGTTTTTTAAGTGTTTCAATATTGGAAAGCATTGTATTATAATTTTTTATAAATTTAATTGTTTCATTATGTTTATACACAATGAATATTGTTTGTAAGATTAAACTTTAATTTCAATTGATATTGATTAATATTTGTTAGTCTTGTAGGCTTGAAATTGTAATTATATTAATTGAATTTAGAATGCTTGATTGATGAATTTAGTGTACTTTATATGTTTGAAAGTTTATAATGGCTTTAGTTATAAATTGAATTTAGATATAGTTGTAGTATTCGGAGTTTAATTTAGATGTTTGATATTGTATGCTGCTAGTTGAAATTATATGTATCTGGTAATTGTAAAAAATTAACAAATATTAAAAAAAAAACACACAAATAAGTATTGTGCTATAAAACAGACTTGTAAGATTCAGTCAAATACAAAAAAGACTTATCTTATCACAGTTAAATAAGTTTGTTTTGAGTAAAAATAGACTTATCTGACCAACTCAAATATGTATATTTTTTTAAAACAGACTTATCTGATCTTATCGGATACAACTGTTTTTAATAGTCACATAAAATCCATTTATTAAATACGTTTTATTTTTATATGTTTGTCAATAAACAGACGCATTTAAGCCAAAAAATAATCAAAAAGATCCTTTTATGTCCTAGTGCCATTTTCTTTTTTTTTTTACTGAGGATAAGGCTTTTTCCTTGTAACAGTTTTCCACCCTTCTTCCTCGTCATCAACTTGATCAGCCCACGACTTCTTCTGTACTGATTCTGACTAAATTAAAGGAACGTCCAGAGCATTATCTTGAATGGGATGATCATGATCAGAAGCATCAACTATCTCCGTATTCATCGCCTCCTTCTCAGCTTGCTCTTGCGACTGAGTTTGTTCATTATGATCTTCCGGAATCGTTCCATTTCCATCATCAAGATTTGTCTCTTTATCCTGCTGAATATTATTATCAGTATTTAAATGTTCATGAATAGTTACCTAAATCTCTCTATTAGAATTGGAAGGCTCAGCATCTATATTTAAACATAATTACCTTTGAATTTCATCACCCTCGCCAACATATTATTGAACCGCCAAAACCAATCCAAGGTCCGTTCGAAGATTATCAAAAGCATTTGCTATAGGTAAATCATCTGTCTCCTTATGACGCTATAACTTCTTCGGCTTAGTCTTCTCTTTATGATCTGCAAGGCGGGTTTCCTTGTCTGCTGATTTCATTTTAAGGAGCCTGTAATTATTAGACGAATGTCCAATGAAAATGTTTTTGCCAGTCCGTTCAATCAAGCTATATATGTTCAGGTAATTTAATGGAAAGATCAATATCCACTAAAATTCTAGCATATTCACCGAATTCTCCTTGTGCAGTAACCTGATCAATCCTCATCGTCACTCCAATTCCCTTTGATATATCCGCCAAAATCTGCTTGTGCCAGTCTTCCCAGGGCAATTTATAAAATTGTACCCAAACTTGGGCAATTGTCAATTTTTGTTCATACGGATCAAAATTTAGAATCCAGTGTTGTAAGTGAAAGGTATCTGGCTTGAGCATAAGAGAACCCCTACTCCAAACTGAAGACTTATCTTGTTCGTTCTCAAAAATTAATTGGTAAAAACCTCGTCCTAAAGAAATACATCTCCATGAATTTTTAAGGTTCCACAACGAGGTTAGATTCTATTTAAGGTTTTGTTATTTCCATGCAGATTCGCCTTTCATCAAAAGCAACCTGCCAATCAATGCATGTAGGCACTCTGATAGACGTTCATTGTAGAGTTGTTCATTAATACGAACTGAAATATATCCTGCTTTATCCACTCCAACACAAGATGACTATGGCAATACGTTTGAAGATTTGGCAACGACAAGGCGTCAACAAAGGTTTTCTTAGACTCTTTAACAACGCTTCCATCTTTTGTATGGAAATTGAACACGGCTTGATGACTGGGGTACTCCATCTGACAAGCAAACCGGAACCAGTGTTAAAAAGGCTAAAGAGAAATCCATAACCCTATCTGCCTCGTGTTTTCTTCATCATTACTCAAGGGTTTAGTAGTTTGAAGTTAATGATTTATTTTAAATTTTTGAATTAATTTGGAAAAATTTAAAATTCAAACTAACTCGGAAAAAAAATACAGAAATTTATTAATGGAGAATTTTATTAATAGAATATATTACTGGGAAAAAATATTTAATTTGTTTGGAGAAAAAAACATTTTATAAACAAAATTGAAAAGGGATATATTTTTATAGGTTAACTCCTGAAAAATAGAAAAATAAAGGATCAAAAGAGACATTTCACAATAAGAATGTATAGTGACTAAATTAATTATTATAATAATAATTTTTTAAAGCTACTCCATTTGCATGGGTGTCGTGTGTCAACAGCCCATACTAATCAAAAGGGGAAAACAGAAAAGAAAATCAAAATACCTTTCATTTACTTTGTTCTCATTTCTTTTATTTTCCTTACAACTGAGCCATATTCGAAAAGAAGAAAAATAGCATTCCGGCCAACTCAATTGATGGACAGAAGTTAGTCTTCCATAAAAGTAAGTTGATATAATACCAAGAAGCAAGAAACGGCCACACAGCTTGTGAATACTAAATGGTCTATTTCAGGTGAAACTTAGCTCCTTTTGCTTCAATTTTTGCTTTTTATCAAAGTGTTAATGATATTTCTCTTAAAATTTTCGTTCTCTGTTTGGAAATTCAATAATTTAGTAAAGAACAATTTCAGCTTTGAACTTTTTTTTTTTTTTGCAGTTTTTCTATTTGGATTTTGCTCTTCTACAGTTTTGCTTTTGCTTCAAAAAATGTGTTATGTTACCTCGTTTCCAGCTTTGTTATGTTGTTTGCACGGCGTCATTAGTTGATACATGAGTAGATGTGGGAGTAAATAAAATGGTGCCTTTGAGTTTGAGCTTTTGGGAAAAAAAAAAAAAGAATCAATGTCCTTTTTTTTAGAAGGTTATTTTGGTGATATAATGCCATTTCGGTCGTGAGCTGGGCATTAAAAAAAAAAAAAAACAAAATGACGTCGTTTCCTTGAAAGGTTGTTTTGGTTAATAGATCATTAAAATTGAGTAAAATATATATTTTTATAATAAATTTATTATTATTTTATAAACAAAAAAATTTTTTTAGGAAGAATATAAATATAATAAGCATTCGATAAAATTTAAATTGAATTTATATAAAATACACTCACTTGTGTGCTTTTTTTTAAATAAACATCACTTATGTGATTTTAATATGCAATACATAAATAATTTTTTATTAAAATAAAAAATTAATTTAAAAAGGAATACACAATTAGAATACATGTTATGTTTTTCAATTTCCCATTTAATATAGCGATCGGATATTCAAGCCATACAAATATTATTTATCATTAAAATCGTTTATTCACTAGTATAACGATTATTGAAATCCTATAGGTAAGAATCAGATACTATAACTAGCGGTTGCATTGCAATTATACTGTTTGGCGACTTTCCATGGAAGAGAGGAAAAATAAATAAAAAAAAGGAAAATTAATTATATTTTTTTTCTTTATTTTTTTATTATATTTTCGAAGCAATATAAATAAAATAAAAAAAATAAAATATATATTTTTTATTTGGATAAATTACATGTTTATATTTTATTTCGGAAAAAAAATAGAGAATGAAAACTCTTTATTTTTTTTATTTCCAAAAAAATACCTTTTTATTTTATTTCTTTATTTTCCTTTCATTATATTTTTCATCTATTCTCAAGGCGGAAAATATAAATTATTTTTCATCATCTCCTTATTTTTCTTTCATTCCAAACATAATAAAGTAACAATACTTCCTCATTTTACTTTCATATTTTCTTTTTCTCATTTCTAATTCGATTCAAGGAATGTTCGAGATTGCAGTTAAGTATTATAAAAGCAGATTTTAAAATTTTTTATTTAATTGATTAATTTTTTTGATTTTTTATAAATTAATTTTTTTAAATCTACTTATAGAAAAAAAAATACATGTTTAACTACTTATATCAAAAAATAATTTTCAAAACTAATTAAACTTAAAAATACAAATTTTTTTTGGTAATTTTCATTAATTTTACCAAAGAATTCATTCAATATTTACCAAAATTTATCAAAAAATTATCCAAATTTTGCCTAAAATTTATTAAAAGTTTACTGCAAAATTAATAAAATTTGAACTTACAAAATATTTATTAAATATGTACTTAAGTTATATCAAATGTTTTTAAGAAAATTAATAAAAGTTGAAATTATACAAAATTTATCAAATATTTACTTAATATTTATTTAAGTTATACCCAATATTTATAATAAAAGTTGAAATTACATAAGATTTACTCAATATTTACTAAAATTTACCAAAAAATTACTCAAAATTTACCTAAAGTTTACCAAAAATTCCTCATTTTACTTTCATATTTTCCTTTTCTCATTTCTAATTCGACTCAAAGAATATTTGAGATTATGGTTAACTATTTTAATAACAGATTTTGAATTTTTTTATTTAATTGATTAATTTTTTTGATTTTTATAAATTATTTTCTCAAATCTATTTGTAGTAAAAATACATATTTAACTGTTTATATCTAAAAATAATTTTCAAAACTAAAAAAACTTAAAATACAAATTTTTTTTCTTTTCCGAGCTCAACCCAAAATGGATCATCAGACTATCCGGCGCGAGGTATGGAGAAAATTCAAAATTGGCGGGCCCAAAGCTAATTCAGTTTCCCTCCTCCTATTCCCGCCAAAAAAAGAAGTGGAAAATAGAGAAGGAACTTCAAACCAATAGGCAAGCAAAGAGGCAGCATTGCTTAATTCGATCGTACAAATTCTCCACCTAGAAAGTAAGAACTAATGGAGGCGGCAAAAGCAGCTCCAACTGGTTGTTACAAGTGCGGCCGACCGGGCCACTGGTCCCGTGACTGTCCCGATTCAAATCCTAACCCTAATTATCAATCTAACAATCTCACCAATTCGGGTTCTTCTAGATCTTTCAACAATAGCAATTTAAAGGCTGCAGCGGAGAAGCCAAAGAAGCTACCAAGAACCAGGCCGAAACTCACTGCTGAGATGCTTCTGGGAGATGATGGCCTCGGCTATGTTCTTCGCTACTTTCCTCGCAATCTCAAGTATCGCGGCCGCGGACACGAGGTATTCATTTTCACTTTGATTTCGTTTTTCGATATGCCTTTGAAATTTATAATAAAAAAACTTCAGGAATAGGATCTGAACTTCGCAATTGAATTTTAACAGCAAATATTTTTTTATATTTAATCATATTATCCTATTTTGAAAAAAAAAAAAAGAGTTCTGCTGCTAGTTGTATACTGGACAATTTGCTTGCTGAACTTTTATCCACATCACTTGCTTTGGCTAATGTTTTTTGAATTGGATATAATGTCGTTTGAGATTTGCACACACTTTTCTATTTATATGTTTATGTCTATTCCAGTCATTTGCTGCTATTTTAAAATTTTGTACTAATCATATCATTCAATTTGGTTCCAGATTCCTGAAATTTTAGATTTCATTAACTTCATGAATTTGGCAACTGGGCAAATAGCTGACTTCAATATAGTGATACAAATGATTACATATTGACATAACTCTCAACACTGAAAGTTGGTGTGATTGCTTTCCTCTTCATCCAATGTTTGTTGTGCATGCTCAGTTATGGATATTGGATTCTATGTCAAAAATAGAAAATTCTTCATGAGAAATCATAACTGCAACAAATTTCAAAGTCTATTCTCAAACTATCAATGTATAACTGGCTACTGAAGATAATAAGAAGTAACATATTTTTGAAGACATGGTGCAAAGAAACTAGTTCACCATGAAGCACAAATGCAAAAGCCATATACAATCTACAAAACTAATAGTCATCTTCAGCATCATCAAGTTAATGACATAGATATCATTTTCTACTTCAGTGAAATTAAGTCTCTCAAATGTCTCTTTCCCTCTCTACATATTTTTCCCATTCATCTCTTATTCATTAATATCTTCCCTCTCTGAAATTTTTGTGGAGTAGCCTTAAACCTATAGACACTTGCATTTGCTGTTGCTCCTATATAGTTTGGTTGGCTAAAAGGGGAGGCAGCATCAGCGTGGGTTAGAGCTTAGGATCTGTTCTTATTATATTCATTCTTCAAAACTTCATTTAAATTTAATTGTTTTTATTGACATGGGTAATAGTATCCCCTAATCAAAACTAAAAATCATAAAGCAAGAGCCATTTTTGAAGAGTAGCATCTCTTAGATTTAGCTGGATAGCCTTTGCGCTTTAGGGATGGAACCTTGCTTTGGAAAATCAGGGCAATATGAATAGCGCATGCATGTACTTGGAGGGTTGGAGCTCATGTTCAGTTGAGGTGTGTGTAGATTCTAAGATAACCGTGTTTCTTAACAAAGTTAAACATGTAGTTTATCCTCCTTTGCTTGATGAAATTTGATCTTACGGTAAAATGAACAAAGTACAAAGAAAATTAGAAACAAAATAACCGTAACATTTGACAATCATGGCATGTAGTATA
Source organism: Balakata baccata (assembly GCA_949630135.1). Taxonomy (NCBI): domain Eukaryota; kingdom Viridiplantae; phylum Streptophyta; class Magnoliopsida; order Malpighiales; family Euphorbiaceae; genus Balakata; species Balakata baccata. The sequence continues at coordinate 104,046 of CATIWF010139369.1, forward strand.
TTAATTTGTGCCATAAAGTTCTCTATTTGAAGAATATAATAAACATGCTCACTTTTGCTCGGTTAATTATGGATGAGTATAATATACTTGCTCATTTTTTGCAGATGAATATAACGCACTTACTCATTAGTTAGAGATGAGTTTAGTACATTTGCCCAACTATGAAGATCCATCTTTGATGTTTAGTTTAGATGCTTTACTGCTTATTTTAACTTCATTGATTTGCTTTCCATGTTTCAAATTTAATAATCAATCACATTTATAGGTAACTGATTTAGGAAATCTGCTTCGCTTATACACTGAATGGCACTCTCGCTTGCTCCCTTATCACTCATTTGATCAATTTGTACGTAAGGTGGAACAGGTTGCTGCGAGTAAAAGAGTAAAGGTAAGATAACTTGTAATTTGTTATTTTTATTTGTTTTATTCCTGCTGGATGCTTGTGTTGCACTATTGCTAGCTTGGGATAACTCTGACTTTTGTATTTTGTTTTTTCTTTTTATTGTCAATATAAGTACTATGATTTAGAGATCTGGATCAATTATCATAGAGGCTATTTAATGGTGATTGTTAAATTAGAGGATTGAAACATACAGCTAATGGATAAGGTGTATGCATTTAAAAAGGTGAAGTCTGATTGGTTGTGTTCTTACAAATTGTATATATAGTATTAATGTCACTAAATTTAATTTCAAAGATTATAAATTTAAGCCTAATGGCCTTCTTTGTAGTAGAGTTAATTATTAGTTTTGTCATAACATTATGATTCACATGTGATCAAATGAATACCGTATAAAAATTATATCGTATGACTTTTGCATTTGAAGAATATGTAGTGCATACCTACACGTGTTTTGAGGAAAATAGTTAAAGTGGTTGGATTAATAAACAAAAATTATGCAATAAATGAGAAGGAAGATCAAAGACGGACATAAATATGAGAACTGTGTTGGAAAAATTGTGATTATGAGCCATTTTGAGAGGAGTATTCGGGTGGGTCCCACAATTTGGTTTTGGGATAAAGACCCGGATATATGTTTCTTGACATGAGGAATATGAATTAATGTATTCATATGCTCAAAATGGAAAATGTGTGAATAGAAATTGAAGTTCAAAGTAAGCTCCTTGGTAAGGAGATTTAAAGGTGAAAAGTGAGTGAGTTTGTCCCACATTACTAAGAATTGAAGTTGGATTTGTGTTTCTATATAGAGATGCATTCTTATATGGGTAGGAAAAGTATAATGGAAGGCTCTCTCTCGCGTGCTCAGGCGCAGAGGGGGTGCAAATCCATAGGCCGGGGTGGGCTAATGCATGGGTGTGCGACCTGCGTATACGAATGTCGTTTCAAAATCTCGTGGTCCTGAACAAGTCCAATTTTTTCAAATTATTTTTTTTATTTTTGGAAAATTTGGCAACACTCTCATGTACCGTGTGGATTCGACGTTCCCATATGGATTCACACGGCTAGGCTATTGATACGCCCGTGTGGATCCACACGGTCGTGTCGTTGTGTCTGCAGGGAGAGCTAGGCAGATCCATACTCCCGTGTCGTGTGGATTCTGTTCCAAAATGGACTTTTGAGTTTCATGTCTTTTGCGTGTGAATCCACACGCCAGTGTAATTAAAAGTTATTTTTAATTACACTAGAAGTAATCATTTAATGGATTTGTGAGAGGCCAAATTCACACTTTAATAAGATAATTTTATATAGGATTCTTGCAGTCTATTCTAATGTGTTTTCCTTGATTAAAGTGTTTGCAGTCTATTCTAATGTATTTTCCTTGATTAAAGTGTGTATGTATTGCAAAAGCCTCATTTAGATGCATCCCTGATTGGCGTTGTACCTAGTTCTTGTGCATTCTACTCACTAGTATAGCGTCCATTGCTCAGAATACACGATTGCTTAAATCCTATCTTGTGTATTTTTTATTCTGCTCATTCTTGAGCAGACATGTCTCAGAGATTTAAGAGAAAGAGTTGCCAGTGGAGGGGATCCAACAAAGTTACAGGCATCACCAACCGAACATGTTGATCCGATCCTTGAAGAAGGTATGCCTGATATATTACCATTAACACACAGGCACATAGATCTTGCATATTTAGGCATTTTCAAACTTTCTATTGCCTAGACATAATATATTTTCTTGACAAATCATTTGAAATGTTCAGTTGCAATTAGTTTCAAATATTAGTTTGGTGGGAAGTGGGAATGACAATTAGATCCATTCCTGTGGTACCCCAAGTTCAGGGAGCGTTTTTTTTTCTCCCTAATTTCGAAATTTATTGTGGCGGGAATGGTATATATATACCTCGCATATTATTTAAAAATAAAATATATTTTTATTTAAAAATTGTGTAATTAACTAAAATAATATAAATACAAAATATTTTAATATTAAAATAAAAGACAATGATATTTTCGGGGTCGGGGATAGGGACGGAGTACCCTCCACCTGAATCCACTCCGTTTCCACTTTTAATGGAGAGCTTGCCCCCATTTTTGATTTACCATTTGGTCAATAAAGGGGCTTGAATATTTTTTTTGGACCATTGTTCTTTCTTAGAATAAGGAAGCTATTTATTTTGTCAGTAATTTCCAACAGTAACTTATATATATTAATGTGATTAGAGGTAGCATCATTAAATACGTTCTCATGACAATTCTTGCACGTCAATTAAAGACATTGGAACTGTCATTTCTTTTTGCCATATCATTCTTAGTGATACTTGTCAAATTCTCCTAGACCATTTATCTCCTGCTGAAGCTGCTGGAGTGCATGATGATGGAGGCCTACCTTTGAGGAATAATGATGCAGATGCTTTTCAAGAAGATATGCTTCATGATATTCTAGATAGAGCTACTGAAGTAAGTTTTATTTTTTATACTTTAGCTTAAGTGTTATTTCTTTTAGTTTAGCTTCTTTCTTTCTGTATCTTCTCTTCATATGATTATTTTGGGATATTTATTTGTCAAAAAACAGGGACTTTATATTGCTGATTTTGTATTTTACTAAAAAAAAACCGCTGCCATCTTACTGACATTGTTATATATAACACTATAACAGAAAGGACTTTATCCTAGCAAAGAATTTTCAAGCAGAGGTCTCTGTATTATATCGTTCAGTGTTTATTGCTATACCCACATCAATCGTGTAGTGGATATTCTTCTCTTCAAATGGTATCATTTGAAATGGTTTTTAGACGCTGATTTATGTAGGGTTAATGAAATTGAATGACAAACTATTCTTGTTTCTTCACTCTTACATGAAAATGCATGAAATAGGTCTATGCTTTTATCATGATTACGATTTGCGTGTGACTTAGTCTCGCTTGATGACTGATTTTTGTTTTAAGTTCTTGGAAGAAATGTCCTTGCTAGCTTCTGCATACAATGACATTCAAAAAGAAAAGATTAATGTGCTGAATTTTCTTACATTCAACCAACCTCCTAATAATCATTTTTTTAGTAATATCTGTTAACATTGCGGCTGGCTATTTGCTGCCATGCTTTCTGGGCATTTTCATTTTCTTGAACTCATGAATGAGAACTGGTGCAGGAAATATGGAAGTCAAATAATTCAGCACATATTGATGTAGATCTGTAGATGTAGGGGATAATTTTTGGTTTGATGTATTACCAATGTTTATTCTCTAAAAACATTCTTAATATTTGCCTATATTCATCGGAGTTTTCTGGGGCCATGTTTAATCGCAGGAACCATCTCAAACCTTGCATGATGGCATGGAGGAACCAACTCAAATTATTGAAGATAGCTTGTCCTATAAAGTTGTGCTGACAGATGAACAAAGAGTTCGCATGGAGGATAACAGGACGAAGGCACTAGAAGGAGCTGCAGCTCCTAGCTTGTCCAAAGAAGCTGTGATGACAGATGAACAAAGAGCTAGAATGGAAGTTAACAGGCTGAAGGCACTAGAAAGAGCTGCAGCCCGGGCTCGCACATTGCAGTGAAGCGCACTTTTATTTATGTTTTTATTGGGTGCATTTAAACCTTTAAACTAATCTGTTTCACAGACAAGGCAGCGTAAAGAGGTTTGTTTGCGATTATGACAAATAAAATGAAGTTCAAATTCTAACTGGAAGTGCCCGGATCCTTTGCGTGTGAGTTTACTGTTATGACTTATGGGATGCAACAAAAAAGAAGGTAACTTTAACAAAGAAAAGGAACATGCATAGACAAAGAACTTCAATTGTGTATTTCAGTAGCACCATCCTAACTATTCGTTCTGAATTACCAGAATCATTGTTTGCATTTGGATATATGAACAAACGGCTAAAGATAAACAGAAGTTCACATTACTTATAAAACAATACAATTACTCCCCATCAATAGGTGACGGCTTCCAAACTATGTACAGAATGCCCCCCTAGCTTATTTATTTGTCCCCTCTAAATAACAGTTGATTTTTCTTCCTCTGAAGCGGGGGTCTTTTTGAGCCACTGCCATTCCAATCATATTGCTCTCTATGCAAATTTAAAATAATTTGGTCTATGATCGATTGTGCATAACACAAGACGAGTCAGGAATTGACAGACCAATCATAGTTTTGGTAGACAATACGAACAGGGCCGCCATCTCCCAAAAGATGCGTGAGAAGACCCGCTTTAGTTGAATCCAAGTACTTGATGATCCACCTAAGAATTTCTTTTTCATTCCCAAAATCAGCGTCAAACCTGCGGAATAATAATTATACAATATTCATGATACAGATATTCAGATATTGCCATAGCCTCCTTTTATATATATATATATATATATATTACCGATCTCAAAGATCCAGTACTCACCACTTGATGATCCGTGTTAGATAAACTGTCCTCTTTTCCAAGTTCACCTCCATTCCACTTCTCTGGAAGAACTCCCTCGCAGCATATTTTAATTCACTTTCAACCCCTTGGGCTGTGAAAAACCTCACCGTTGGACTTGACCTTGTCCCGTTGCACATTCCAAAATGAATCAACGGATTCACTTTAGGAAGAGCAATCTGCCAATTGGCTAAATAACAGTCAATATTTCAAGGTCTTAGACACCTTCAATTTTTTCTCACACTAGTGCATGCCAACTTCCTAAGTTTATGCGCACTCTAGCTCTGTCCTAAAGAAAATATGAACTACCATTTCTTAGTTTATTAGAAGGAAAAAAAAACATAACTAAAATTTATAGTTACAACTATATTAATTAGTTGTGTGAACATAGAAATAGTATTTTCAGGCACTGTAAAAGTCCCATAAATCTGAACTACTTTACTATGTCATCATTTTGTTTTTTTTTTTCATACGACTATATATAGCATCTTCCTATATTTATGCCGTAAATTGCATTGTTTGAGGGAACCAAAAAAAAAAAATAGTCTGCATGCTAATAGAGTTCAATTTCAGACACTGCAACATGGAAAAAGAGTAGAATCATACGATTTGATTGGATTTGGAATTTATAAAATAACAATATGAATGGAAATTGTTTTACCTCCAAAATTTTGTCTCCAACACCAAAGGGCTTGACCAATGAGTAGGGAGATCTTCGATTGTTCCTGAGAATTCCATTCTTAATTGTATTCAGCGAGTAAGGAGATCCGCCAACAATGTATAGGAAGTCTGAATAGAATGATCTTCTGTCGATTACCCCTTCTGGGCACCCTACTCTAATTACTGCATGAATGACCATTGCATTGTGTAAGTTCAGAAAGAAGGCCAATTTCTCATTTGTTGAGAGTTCTTGCAGATTCACTCTATGAAGATCTTCCGCCAGATTTACATATCTGCGTTTATTCATGGATAGATAGAATGAACGTCAAAGAGAAGATAAGCTACTTGAACAATTATGATGAGAGGTAAGAAAAACATGTATATCGGCCTAAAGTAAGCCGATTTGGCTCCCGAAATATTTATAGACATGTTCTTGGATATGCTTTAAGCCCTGATATTTCTCAGTATATAGCATATCATTGATGCTGATAACATTGCTGACTGTTTCACTTAAAGTTTATTTGAACAGAAATGTCTTGATTTTTGAAGGCAACCAGTATATTATATAAATATGGTTATGTGAAAATGCATGCATGCGTTGGTAATAAGGTGCCAGACTCTTGATTAGTAGAGTTCGAAAGCATATATATCTCATTCTCACATTTCAAACTAGGATTGAAGGGAGGTGAAAAATTCGTTCACATAAGGTTTAACATCAGACTGGAATCAGCACATATAAAGACTGCAAATGTAAATTCATTAAGAAGAAAGAAGCAATGATACCTTCGAAATTCTTCACTTTTGCTGATAGCATCATAATCAACATTGCACCTGTCATCAGAGGTATAGCACTCTAGTATCGCGGACATTATCTTGTTGAGCCTTTGGCCAACCTTAATTACGGACTTGGGTTCAGTATCATTTGTAGATCCTCGAAAATTGTAGCATTTAGGAATGAAGGCTTGGTGCTCAAGGAAACGATAAAAATGGTTTCCATCTTCAAAGTCATTTTCCCTGCACAAAAAACAAAATCAGCTTCTGTTTCTGGCTATGAGTTCATGTTCTCATCAGCCGACACATTTACGTACCCAAAGACGTGACGAATGAAGTGCTTCCTTGCCAGTTGCTTACCAATCTCAACTGCCTAAATTGCATTGCGTAAAAAAAATCCATTAATTAGCAATTTATACCATATAAAACTTTTGAAAGGAAAGGAACTCAATTTTATATTATATGTTCATGTGTGAATTTAAGAGAATGGGGATCAACGGAAGCACTTTATGCGAATATGACCCTATATATGATTACAATAGGAACATGTTAATTAGTATCTAAATTATGGTAAGTACTGATACCTGGTGCACTAAAATTCCAATTCATGCAATTAGACACTCGACAATTTTAATAATCTTTAAGAGAAAAATGTAAAACATTGTTTTTTTTAGCTAACCTCATTAAAAGTAAGAAAAATCGGTAGTCGAAAGAAAGTTAAAAGGAACAAACTTGTGACCTAACGACATGTTCAACCAAAAAATCTAGCAATGCTATTGCATCATCCGGTGCATGAGATGATAATATTATGGTTTTAGAACATCAATGAGAATCTGACTACCACAAATAGTTTTAAAGCCTACTATAATTCAAAAACTTGGTTTATGATATTAGTCGTGAAGGGTTTGATTAATTGCAAGAATGTTAGTAGCAAAATAAATTTGGAAAAAAAAAAGCATAAACTGGGAATTTAGTAAGGGATAGACAATAAATCAAAATTTGGCGAGTCAAAGGAAGCGCGCGTGGTCCGTGTCTTTTTCACGAGGCCAAGAGCGGAGAGGAGCCTACAGATCAAACTTGAAAGCCTTCTCATTATACATCCCTACTAACATAATAACAATGAAGGGCCAAATGGGTTGGTTGGCTTATTCATATTGATGGCTCTAAATAAATTTCAACTCTATGGTAATTATTTCTTTTGTATGTTTTTTAAGAAAAATATTTTTAAAATTCGTAAAATAATATTCAAAATTAGAAATAATTATAAAAATGTTTTATGAAACAAAAGCCTTCACTTTGAAAATTGATCTCCCAACTTCTTTTTTTTTTTTTAAATTTTTCTCTCCTGAATATGTCGTAATAAAATGTAATTTTAGAGAAATATGGCAAGTAATTGGCAGCCCCGTTTCTCCGGCTAATGATTTAGCAAGCTGGTGGTTTCCAAAAAATAAATAAATAAAAGAGGGGTGGTATCATGCCACCCTCGTGTTTTTCATCATTAATGTCATCTCCTCTGGAAACCAAATTACTACCATTCTGAATTAGGCAACTCCCTCATCCCATGTTTCCATATTCCCTTATTATTAAATATATATATATAGTTTTGAAAAAAATTTCTACATTCTCATTTTTTTGTATTATAATTAACTTGTTTCCTAAAATAAAATATTTGAAGAGTAGATTATCTAATCAAGACTCGATACTCAGAATATAGGACTTATCTAGTGAAAGTATTTGCCGAAATGAATGAATTCCATGAATTTGTATTCATTTATGGATCAATTACGTTCAATCGGTCATATAATTAAAAAATAAAACTAAGTATGTACGATCAATTGTATAAAATGATTGTAATTCCCTCTAGTTATTTAACACATTTTCTTCCCCAAACTGAGTTTTTATAAATTAATTATAGTATGATAAAGTAAAGTATAATTGGATTGTTGTATAAAGAAGCCGTAAATAAATATTACCATTTGACTTGTACAAATTGTCAGCGACTTGTTCAGTAAATTAAGAATGAAATAGTCAACCAACAAGACTCTGTTTAGTTGTGAAAAGTAATCGAACGGTCATAAGAGTAGGAGTATATCTAAAGCAATAGATTAGCATGCACGAGATAAGTAAAAAAAAAAAAAGAAAGACTTGAGAAGAGAGAGCCATGTACGAACCTTCTTTCTCCCGCAATCCAAGTGGTGAATCAGCACCTCCACCATCTGAGACCCCGCAAAGCAGTTCTTCACGATCTTCATCTTCATCAGAAGGTCCTGAATTGGCAGTCTCTGTCTCAATACTCTTACAATCTCCACCATTTCGTCCATCATCTCCTCCTCCGGATCATCAAAACCGTATACTGGAGCTGCCGGCGCATCACTCGAACATTTATCTTCAAGCATCTCCTTCAACCTTTGGTCGAAGCCTCCAGAGTTTCTCAGCGAATTCAATGCCACTAAACCTCCAAATAACTTATCGTTGAAGAAAATCTGCGGCACCTGTGAACTCCCTGTTCTCTCTATCAGCTCCTTTTCTCGCAGCGGAAACACATCGATATTAATCTCCACGAATTTCAATCCTCTCTCTCTAAAGAATGATCGAACAGCAGTGCAGTCTCTGCAATTCGACCGCGAGAAGAAGCTTATCCGTCCCTTAAGCTGCTCCTCGTTTTTGACCCGCACTACGACTTTGAGCCCAGATATGTGGAACTCCGTCACATCCGTGGTCAAAGACTTCATCTTCGTCGGATTATCATCGGCAGGGTGATTATTGCTGTTTTTCAGAGACGATAACCGATTCGCAATTGAAGCCGATAGATTATTGCTTCTCTCTCTAAAGAATTTCCCGATAGCCGGCATGTCAAGTGCCAAACTATCCGATAAAGATTTCGATCGGATAAAACTAAAATCATCGCCGTTCTGGTTCGGTGGAGAAGGTGAAACTGAAAGCCCCGGCGGTGCCTCTGGCTTCGGAAGTTGAGCAAGAGGTTGAACCATTTGCAGATGACCATGGGCATCAGTGACAGAAATATTTTCCTCTTTACAGATAATTTCAGAATCGTCCGATATATCAGGTACGTGGATATCGAGCAAGATAGTTTGAATATGGTTGCATATTTTAGGGGACGAATCCTGGCTATTTTGATTAGGATTGGAATTTAATCTTTGTGGATTCTCTTCCTGAGGGAGATGAGGATCATGAAGGCCAGTCTCCGGCGGATGGTCTGCCACTGCAGCGTTGTGGTCTCTGTTAGATAATTCCATTTCCTGAATATGGAGACGGAGACGGAGACGGAGAGAAAGAGGAGAGGGAGGAGGAAATTTATTAGTGGAGGAGAATAAGCAGGTGTCTATTTATATGGATGGGGGGACTTGGGACTCGGGGAGGTTTAAGAAAAATAATTAGGAAAAAAAAATGGCAAAGGACTATAAAGAAGAAGAAGAAGAAGAAGTCAAATATTCAGTCAGAGAGAGAATTATTATTATTGCCACTTCTAAGCTAATCAGCCAAGTGGCCCAAATCCACAAAACTTTTCCTTTTTCTCTCTCAAAATAAAATAAAATAAAAACGCGGTCATTCAATAGTTAATCTCAAAAATATATCAATTAAATGTGGTAAGTCTAGACAGAAAAAAATCTCATAATGACATGAAACCAGTTGTTCCTAACTTCATATTATATTTTAAATGGGGAAAATGCAAAGAATTTTAACTCAAATAATGTGTATATATTATAAGTGAATGAAATATAAAATTATATATATATATATATATATATAAATCAAATTAAAAAAAATTTTCATCATAATTTTAAATTTCTATGAAAGACATTATTTTAATTATAATGTAAAATTCGAAAACTCTTAATGGAATTAACCAAATATCAGTGACAGCGACATTTTTAAACTCTCTTATATGGATGGGCCTTGTGATTTAAGCAGAATGTGGGCCCGCCGGCCTCTGGTATTATGACCTGGTCCCTTCTAAGCGTACTTAGCGGAGAAAATTGTATGATGGCTTCAATTACTAAGCTACCCTCGTGCGGGCAAGGCAACAAGACAAATGGCTTGCTCAATGTCATCGCTGTTGATTGCCGCAATTGCCGATAATTAGTTCGTCGAATCGTTTTTTTTTTTTTAAAGAAAAAGGAAAAGGCAAATATAAGTTTTCCCAGCACCAGCAGAATGTTTTGGTTACTGAATTATGATATTAACATTTTTTATATTATATGTTGGATTTTTATATTAAATAATTATAGGCTATTTAAATGCAATAGTATCTACCCTTGATAAAAAAAGAAAAAAAAAAATCAAGGGAGTGGAAATTTACCTGACATACATAAGAACATTTCTTAACCGAAGCCAAGGTCTTATGTTTGAATGGTGGGATATATGTTTGAATGCGTCAGTACCAATTTAATTATACTCTTAACTGGTCAACCCACTAAGGCAAACTTAATCTTCAAGTAAATTAATAGGCGAAATTAATCTTAAAAATGTTGTTCGTTTTTTTCTTTCCAATTATATATTATATAATGCAAAAGTGTTTTATAGATTCAAAATTGGTCAAATGCAAGAACAAAGTAATTGAATAGATACGCCTTTTGTGAGCTGCGGACCAAACCATTAATTTGACATGGTACAGTGATACATGCCATGTCAAATTAACTCATATATCAAATTATAAACATATATAAATCCTCTTTTAATATCATTTAATTTTGTAGGTGTGTATATATATATATATATGTGCTGATTTCATGGGTGGCGTCTAAACATTAATTTATATAATTTGCACTCGACTTAAATATTATTACATCCTGTAATTGATTCGTTTAGTCTTTTAATTATTTTCTGTGCATGTTATGTTATGTTTGAGTGAGTAAGAGTATTTGAATTGTTCACGATTGAAGCTTATATGATAAATGATTTGAGATTTGCAATAATCATTGTAATTTTTGAAATTAGTTGGCGGAGTTAGTATTTAAATATATGTGAATTATATTCAAAATTCATTTTTCAAGTAGGATGTGAGATTAGAACCGTAACTGTATATTAATTAACTAGCTAGCTCGCCGTCAGAGACAAACTCATGCACGTCACGTCCCTCCAAAGATATTATAGACTTTACATATACATATTTATGAAAAATAAGTAGAATCTTGGTTATTTGGTAATTAAGTTTATGAAATTAAGTAAATAAATTAGGTTGAGACAGTAAGTTGATTATTAATTCGAGCATAGAATAGTTGGAACACAGTAGAATTAGGGGGCCAAATTTACTTTATTTTTTTTTTAGAAAAGCCCTGGGAATAAATATATTTTTTTAGAATGAGTAATGATATAAATTTGTATATTATTACATGCATTTTAAAAAAAATTAAGGGAGAAAAATTGTTCACTCCGCCGCTGAACTTTCTAAAAGAGATTAGAAAATTTTACAAATTACCAAAAAAAGCCTAACTAATTACAATTTTACCAATTCTAAAAGTTTTTTTTTTAATTTTATTAAAATAACTTTTTAAAATTACAACAGTACCAAAAACTTCGATAACATGTATCTAATTGCATATTACATATAGTTAATTGAGATTATCCGAATTGTCAAACAAAAAATGCCTAACTTAATTAAAATTCCTCAAATTAATGTATGTACAAATGTTTTGGTTCATTAATGGATGAATTTTTTTAATTTTTTCCTTGTGATTATCTTTGATGTGCGACTAACACAGTGAGATTTTATTTTCAAATGCAATTGGTTAACAGTTATCATCAAAATTCTGCAACTAAAAGTCAAATTGGATATGAAAATTTTATCCTTCATGGATTAATTAACAGAACTCTAAAATTCAGTATATCTCCACAATTTTCGAAACTCTGTATATATTATAGCCACCTCAAAATATACCTAGATAGTATATTTTTAGAATAATTTCGGTATACTTGAAGTATATTTTAGTTCAATTTTTACAAAAAAAAAAAAAAAAAAAACAAAAGAAAGAGAAGAAGAAGAAGAAGAATAGAGTCGAATCAAGTCCACAGCATCACAATATTCCAAACTAGCAACATTCAATTCATTATTGAACATTTGATATATCTTTCGGAATACTTTGGGAATAACTTGAAAAATTTCTTATATATACCTTAGAAACTTTTTGAGAAATTCCTAGAAGGAATTCTCTAAAAATATGTTGGGTATATAGTGGGAATATTTTTAGTATACCTTTGGAAATACATTGTAAATTCCTTAGGTATATATTGGAAATTCTATGAGAATATATTGGGAATACCTCGGGTATATTTTGAAAATATTTTGATGATTTTCACACAAAAAAAATCTATTAAAAAAAATTTATTTACATATTTCCATAAATACACCACAACCTCAAACTTTCAAAATTCAAACAAACATCTTACTGGTTTAAATATATTCTCCTTCTTTTAGTCTCTCTATCAACTAATCTCTGTCACCACCATCCCCCAGTACCACCAATCTCCTTTCTTCAAAATTGTTGACACTTCCTTTGGTTGCTAGTATTTCCATAAAGTTTGGTGGTGTATACCTTGCAACAAGAGCATAGAAACAAACAAACTAGAGTAACAATTAAAATCAAATTCAGTTAAAAAAATGAAAAGAAAAAACAAGAATCGAAATGGAAATATAATTACTAGAATGAACGGAGCGATTACGTTTTTAGTGCTTGCGATTAAGATTTGTAGATTGAAAGATGCCATTGGAGCTATAGTAATGACAACAAAGCTCAAAGGCCAAGCAAGAAGACATCAATCCTTGTGGATCCACAAAAGGAAGAAACCAAAGCTATGGAGAAGAGATGCAGATCTAAAAAAGACAAAAAGCTTGAGAATCCTAGAGATGTGGAGGCTAAAGTTAACAATGACAAGGAAGAGAAAGACGACATCACTGCCATTTCTTCGGGTTGAAAAGTTGTTTACACGAGATAAAAAAGAAAAAACTTTCAATAAAATTGAAAAAATACAAAACTCTCCGAAATTATGAAAAGACAAAAGTTAAATATCGCAGCAGGTGAAATTTCCACGAGACTAATTGAGTAATATCGGGGTGCACATTCCAATATGGTTTAAGTTAGTTTGTGGAGTGGTGGATCATATTCATGGGTTTGCCCAATTCGACTCACTTCGCATTTTTCCTTTGGGTTAAGTTTTGCAGTTATCAAAGAAATAAAGGTCCAGTCCAGTTTTTGTTGGACAAATCAGCCCAAATAAATGGGCCCACATAGTATTGGCGAAAATTCTCTGAGCTGAAATTCTTGAAACAATTTCAGAAATTAAATATATCACCAAAACCTACTTCTCATTCTCAAACTAAATATTAAATGGCCATATGTTATTATTTGCATTTCTCTTTATACTAAAGTCATCATTTCAAGTTTCACCTACTTTGTTCATTATTCAATTTCAATTTTTTTTTTTAAATTTTGTTTATATAGCTTAATTATATTTGAATTATAATTCATGATAATCACACCATTCTTGGATCTAGTTTAGCATTTTAGTTTCGCAAAAGAAATTTTTGAAAAAAAATTTGTATTTTTAATTTTTTTGAATTTTAAAAACTGTTTTTGATAGAAGTAGGTAAAAAGATTTTTTTTTTTTCTAAAAATATATTTGAAAAAATCAGTTTATAAAAATTAAAAAAATCAATAAATTAAATCCCAAACGCTTTCTAAAAGCAATATGTATATTCATTTGTGAACTTAGATATTTATCCAATATGACCATAATATAACAGTACTAACATAAATATAATATTTTTATATCATATTATACTATATATAAAAATGGGAGTAGGGGCCTGATTGAATTAGTTAATTGGATTAATTTTGTCATTTAATAATTTAATTTATTAGTAAATAGTATTAATAATTCATTAATTATAAATCCAATTTTATTAGGACTAGGCAACTATGAATAGTTAAAATCTATTATTTTATTAATAATTTAAAATTTTTATTATTTTAAAAAAAATTATATTACTACCACCTAATTTAGTAATATATAATTATTGAATACAATTAATATGTATTAAATTGTATAATTTATGAATTAATGTTTCTTGAATTCCATATTACACAATTTAATATATATCACATTCAATTCAAATTGAATAAAAAAGATAATTTTATATAAATTAACTTATCAACAGCATAAGAAGAAATAAATTAAAAAAATATAAAACTAAATAGTGATTAGATAATGAGTCAAATATCTAATATTTATAATATAATTTGCTTCTATATAAAATATAATAATCAAATATAATTAACAACTATTGATATTTAAATTAAATATAATTTAATTATATGATAATTAAAAGTAATTAAAATTCATTTACTGGACAAGATTATTATT
>CATIWF010139377.1:0-29331 GCA_949630135.1 Balakata baccata
ACACGGCAAGGACACGCATAATAAAATAATAAAAAATAATTATTCTTACAAATATTATCCTTAAAAAATAATTCACATAAATAAAAAACAAATATTCAAATATTAACCTTACAAATATTTAAAGTAACCATAAAAATTAAAGACAAGTAAATTAATTTAACATCAAAAAAAATCACAGACGAATTATCAATAAAAATATAAACTTATATAACATCTAAAATTAAATTAATTTTCAAAAATATCAATAATTCAAGATTTTAACAAAAAAATGCTGAAAGGGCTGAATATGGAATCTGCTACAATAATTTTTTTAGCCAATTATAAACAAACTTCTTAATAAAAAATTTAACTTTTTTGAAGAATGAAATGTAGCCTAAGCAAACAATAATAGTATATATAATAGTTATACAACATAATGAAAATAACAACAATGCATCAGCTGAATCATAAATATTAGGCTGCATATGATGGGTTTAGGATAAAATTAGGGTCAAATCAGAATTGAGCTTGTAAATATTTAAAAATGGGTCCAAAAAAATAGCCCAACAAGTTTTAGCCGTGTCCCAGACGTGTCCTTCCCGTGTCCCAGACGTGTCCTTAGCTTTGACTTATTTTTCAGTCAACGACACGCCACGTGGCTTGTCTGATACGTGTCCGAGGCATATCCGCGTGTCCGACACGCGATTTCCTCCTCTCCTAGGCGTGTCCGTGCAACATAGTCTATATGGATTCGAGACTGGAGTCAGGTTATATATTATGTCATCTGTTTATCATGTCTCAGTGATGCATTCTTTTGTCATTCAAATATTTTCTAATTCTTGTGTATTGCTTGTACTGAATATGTGCTGCTTTTAAGGACTTTTTCCATATTTTGCTGAATATGATGTGAAATCTCTGTTCCCAATCAACAAAAATTTGACTTAGCAATTTTATAGGCATATGCTGCTTATATGAATGGCAATTTATTGTTTGAACAAGATCGGAATTGGGACACTGCATTGAAGAATTTCATAAGTGCCAGGTTCATTCTTCTCTTCATAAAGAAAATATTTATCTAAACTTTTGTATTTTAAATTCTCATCCTACATGATATTTTATAATTATATTTATACCAAATTTAAACCCTTTTTATAATATATTGCAATTTCCTATTTACCTTATTAATTTGTTTGCCTTCATTCAAGCCTTTTATTATATTTTCAATGTGAATTAATTTCTCTGCGATATTAGCAAGCTACACATGCTGTTCCCATTTTGTTGTTTATAATATGGCTAACGTCATATAGAGCTGTTTATGAGGAACTTGGGAAATATGGAGACCTGGAGAACCAACTTTTGTGTCGTGAGCGTGTTGAGGAGCTCGAACCCAGTATTCGATACTGCCGACACAAAATTGGCGAGTCAAATCTTAAAACTTCTGACCTTCTACAAATTGGTGAGATGGAAGGTCCTGCACTGGACCTCTTTAAATCCAAATTGGAGGTGAGCATGGTTATTTTAGCATGAAATCAAGTCTGCTGCCCTTCTTGTTCAAAGTTATTTTTTCCCTGTTTTTTGGTGTTTTTAAAGTGGTTGGGCTGCTTCTATTCTGCTGTCCTGCTGCCTATTTGGAAAAGTTAAATCATCTTAGACAGAACAATACCTCATGCTTGATTAGTTTCTCAATCCAATTATAAATTTGATGTATGTACTTGAAGCTGTATTTTTTTTTATGTTGAGTCAACTCTGCTTCAAACTCTCCATTATGTTTGTCATGCATATGGATGGTTTTGTAGTCATTAATATAGATCAAGAATGTATTAACATTGATGACTTCTAAAATTCTGTCTTTAGTTTCTTCCTATCTTGTGAGTTGTGATTGGAAAAATTTTTCTGGATTTTCATTTTTTTGTTATTCTTTTGGTTTAACATGTTACCTTGTTTTGCAGGCTGTCATAGCAGAGGCTAGGTCTCAACAAGCAGCATCCCTAACAGAGTTTCATTGGCTTGGTCACAAATTTCCAATATCTAATGCAAAAACACGGGTTGCCATTTTAAAAGGTTGTAAACTTTTAGTACACATAATGATATTAGGATTAGAGGCCCAATCTTCATACCGAAATAATTAAATTATTATTTGATATGTGTCTCTTGTAACATGATTTTTTTCTTGTCCTTGCCCCTTGTTTTGACAAGTGAAAAGAAACATCATTGAAAGGCATCAGAGGTGCCAATACCAGTAAAAGAAGTTATCATTTATGAGAAAAAAAGACGGGTCAAGGGCTGTCCACATGAAATGTCAACCACTAAATAAAAAATTTAAAGTTCTTTCAACTCTGTTTGTATATATGTTGATGCTTGCACATCTAGCAACATTGTTGAATCACCGGTTTTATATGATGACTTTTGTTTTTCAATTGATTTTCATTCAAGTTTATTTTAACATTGTAGCTCAGTTGAGTTGGATAATAAACTTTTTCCTGAGGGAAAGTCCAACTGAAACTGAGTGATTGCAGCAAATTCCTATGGTTTGCTCTGCGTTATGATCTAAGTTAAACTCATTGTGGTTCTTAAATTACTGGAGTCTTATGATGAGAAATATATAAAAATGTTAGTGTTTAGACGTGGCAAGTACTTTCTGAATGTCATATCATTATTAAGTTAAATTTTATAATAGTAGACATTCATTCTGTAAGTGAGAAATGAATACTTTGTCTTTATATTCTTTTTCCCCCCTCAATTATTGTTACTGTTTGCCAAATTCTCAAGTTCTGTATGTTGTCTATGATTTCTTCAGCTCAAGAATTAGAGAAGGATTTGCATGGTCCTACAGCAGATTCACTGCCAGCAGAGAAAAAATTGGTTATCTTTGACAAAATTTTTACTGCATATCATGAAGCTAGAAGTTGCATTCGCAGTGACTTGGTATGGGATTTTGTCAGTAGTCTTATATGAAAATTTAGAGGCTTATCTCCGTGTTTTATTGAAACTTCAAGTGGGTTTTTGAAAGTACCAATGGCTTCTTAGTTTTCTGATTTTTTTTTTTCTTTTTCCATTCTTTTGAACATTTATTTTCTGACATTTTGAATTCTCTAGGTCAGTGCAGGTAATACTGATAGTGTCAAAGATGACTTAAGCGGTCTTGATAAAGCTGTTAGTGCTGTCCTAGGACAAAGGACAATTGAGCGCAACCAGTTGTTGGTTGGCATAGCGAAGAGTAAACTCGCTAGGCGCCGTGATGACAAGAATGAGAAAGTTACTAAACCTGAGGAGCTTGTTCGCTTATATGATCTTTTATTGCAGGTTAACAAATTGTAACTCTCAATATTATGTTTGCCAGCATGTTTTTCTCCCTAAAATGATCAAATTGTACTAATATATGTGATATATGAAACTAAGGTAACCCAGTTTAAGTAGCTAACCATTTCAATAATGTTACTTTTGACAGAATACATCTGATCTTTCTGACTTAGTTAGTTCAGGAAGAGATACAAAACCCGAGGAGGTTGCGTTCTCGGAAGACTGTGCGCTTAAAAGTTTGGCTTTCCAAGCACAAAGGTTTGAATATGACATCTTAATTCATTTGAGTTACTAGGACATAGCAATTTTCCTTGCATGTCATACTTGTATTATTAACATAAAGATTCTGATCCATTTGGGGTCAGCTTGTCATTATATTATGTGGTTTACTCATAAGACAGGTATCTCTTTTGTTAGTATATTAATCTTTAGAATCAATTTCTCTCATTGAATTTTTGATTTTTGGTCCATTTTGTAAGTCATTGCTTATAGAATACCTGTAGGCCTTTTCCAATTATTCTTGCCAGCTTCTTTACTATATGTTCCTGTCAGCAATATGCTCTTTGCTGATGCTCTCATTTTCATTTAACCACTCTATCTTCTGTGCTTGCTGATTTGTTTGCAGGTGCTTCTACCTAGCTAAGTCTTACAGTTTGGCTGGGAAGAGGACAGAAGCATATGTATTATATTGCCGTGCTCGTTCTCTAGCTGAAAATGCCCTACAGAAGTTTCAATCTCAAAATAATACTGATGAGGTGATCTGAGAAAAGGAATATAACCTTTATTTTTTTTTCTTTTCTTTTTCCAGTTCTGCATTACACTGATTGAGGTCTTTTATCAATTTTTTGTGACTTTGGTCTCTTTAATTGCACATAAATTTATCTTAAAAAATAGCTTATTAATTATTATTGCTTTATGGGCTTCTGATCATATTTTTTATGTTTCTTGTTTTGTGGAAGATATATGATTATCAATCAATTTACATTACAGGTAATGATAAAAGAGCTGAAGACCTTATATAACGAGTGCAGATCTAATAGTTGCATAGAGCATGCATCAGGAATTATGGAGGATGAGAAAGCTCCGGAGAACCTATCAAAAAAAGTTTCTGCAATATCATTAAGTGGGGGTGATAAAAAGGTACAATTTGAGCTTTTATATGCTGTTGCTTATAAATTAAACAAGCATCAAGTTTTCTTAATAATAGAATTTCTTTTAAAAAAATAAGGATGGCTAGCTTACATGCTGCCTAATTGTTACTTTAATTTATCATTTCTTTCTTCTTTTATCAATTAACATAAAACAGTTTATCTAGAAGCAACAGAGTTAGCATTATATAAATTCCAATTATCCTGAACTTTAACAATGCTGGAATTTTACGTAGTGGCTGGGGTAATCCAACAGCTGCTAGTGATGGTCTATGAACTTTACCATTCGGTACATATATGTGACATGCACAAAATTTGGCTTTTTTATTATATGTAATGCTTCAAGACTTGTCAGAGTGTTGGCGTAGTAATCTCTGTTAGTTTAAGCAACTGAACTGTAAGGTCCTTCACTCTTTTGGATCAATGGGGAAAATAGCTGGTGCTTGATAAGTATTCAGTATTCTGAAGTCTTTGATGTGGTTTGGATTGATGTTTTTCTACACAAAATATGTTGATTTAGCAGGCCTAAAATTATATTACAGTCGCTATTATATGTTATGAATCTAATACTTGCAATGGCCTATTTGTGTATCCTTTCTGGTAATGTTTTACATCGTTGGTAATTATTATTTGTCAAAGCATTACTACTTTGTGAGTGAGCTTGTAGGAGTTCCAGCATTGTGATTTCTTACATATTATCTATTCTAGAAGATGGAAGAGGATTAATTGCTTTGATCTGCATATCTGTCATACTTTTAATTGAATAAATATTAATTTGTTTCTCCTGCAAATATACGCCTCACATTGTTTTGGATTTGTCAGGTCGAGAAATTCCTTAGTGAGAAACTTGATGTCTACGAGTCTGCAGTTGGAGATCCAAATGTGAAAGCAACACCTCGAATTGAAGTCTTCCCTCCAGCCTTCCAAGCTATACCTCGAAATCCAATCATTCTGGACCTGGCCTATGATTATATCGATTTCCCATCTCTAGAAAACAGGATGAAGAAGGACAAGAAAGGCTTCATAAGTAGGCTTTGGCGATGAGTTTATGAGTTTTCTGATTGAGGTTTGATTAATGAAAGAACCCGGAACAAAAAGACCCAACGAATTATTTGACTAGGATTGGAGGCATTTCTCGGTAGTCAGAAGCTGAGATCATTTTGAATTTAGGCGATATTCAAAAATTTTAGTTTTATGTTGAAAATTTTGCTCAACAGGTTGATGTAGTACATCAACTTTTGTTCGTCTTCTGTATTTTGCTTGCTCTGAGATGGATGATCGTACGCTGCAATGAAGAAAATTTACAAATAAATGTGATCAAAGGGACAACTTTTCAACTGATTGTAGGCTCCTTCGTCAACATGAATCCTCACAATAGTTTTGATTATTAAGGTTGTTGAGATCACTTGAATACTAGGTTAATTTTGGCATATGTTTGCCTATAGAATGACTAATTGACTATTTGGGGAAATTTGAAGTGTTAAATTATATGCATTCCACTGATAACATTTATGATTTGAGTGTATGTACATCATAACCTTGGTAAGAAGAGGGCAAAAAATAAAGAAATATTCTGAATTAATTGGAAAACTTGGTGGGCAGAGCAAGTGGTTCCAAATGCCAAGCGTCTTCTGGTATGTCATACTTGCCGATTCCAGGAACTTTGAAAGCTGGAATCCGATGTGAAAATCTTAGTATATCTGCTCTAGAAACTCCATGAATCACATCAAATCCATCATATTGTTGCTCACAGAAGAAGGTCAGGCAGCCTTTCACTGCTCCAAGCTCAGAAATTGTTATCTCATCTCCTTCTGAAAAGTCTGATAGAATATGCACAATTTGGCATTTGTAGTTCTCAAAGCTAGCCATCTTCCACTTTGCGTTCCAGCTCTCGTACATTGCCCAAATTTCTCCTTTTAGAGGGTAAATTTTATAGCATGACTTGCTTGGGTCTTGTACACACTTCACTAGATGGGAAAAGAGTGAAATCTCAATGTTGGCATTCCTTTCACCAACTATAAATGTCCCACAAACCATTGGAAGGTCTTGTCTTATCCATTCGATTTCATGATAAAGAACAGGCAGGGGTTCCAAGAATGTAACACTCACCTTGTCTTCTGATACGACATTATTTATTTTCACATATTTCCGGGGCATAAAATCATTTCCCCAGTACACAGCCCAGACTTGATCTGCGACAAAGTCCTTCTGAGACTTACTTTGAGTTTTCTGGGTGCTGGCATCTTGAATCATGTAATCTGGCAAGGCCAACTGATCAAACCCAAACATCCCTTCAATGCCCTGAATTTTGTGCGCTAGAATTCTATGAGAGAAAATGTACAGATTGTTTGGAGATATATGAAAAGTGACAGGATTTCCTCCAATTATCTGTCTCTCAACGATGCTTGTGAAACCATTCAGCTTCACCAAACATGCTGCATGTGTGCCTAAATATTTTGAAAAATCTGAGATGATTTCAACCAACTCAAGTTTGCATTCAATCACATAATCAGGATAATGAGACCACTCATCAAGATCCCAATCCTTGTAAACAGCCCAAATTTCGCCTCTTTTGGGATAAATTTCAAATTCTTCTTCGGTCATGCCATGAAACCAGTCACATTTATGGGATGCAATCATTGGCCATCTGGACTCAATGCACATCTGCATGTCTGAATTTACTTCGAAGGAGCCACAAGCAACAGGCAAGCCTGCATCACACCACTTTCTCTCGCTAGAAGTAACAGGAATTGGTTTCAACCATGAAACACAAGTTGCTGCTTTTGATGTTGACTCTATTCGAGCATACTTAAAATTATGATGCATTTTAGCTCTATAATTTATAGCCCAAATTTGACCTGCCTCATAAAGCTGAAATTTTCTCTCATTCTCAAAACTGTATAAGTTCTGGAAAGGCCTTTCCTGTTGTGTAGCTTTTGAAGGGCATAAATTCTCCTCCAAGCTACCAGTCCGGAATATGGTTGGCAAAATTACTTTAGCCCCATAATTGTCCACCTCTGCCCGAGTATCGCATCCACTCTTCAAATTAGCTGGAGACTGAATAAGTTCTTCAACACTAATCTCCATTCGCTGTTTATGCATTCCCTTCAAATTTTCTTGGCTTGCCTCAAAAGTTGCAACATCTTTTGGAAGCATTTCAGCTGAAATGCTTCCTCCATCACAAACTTGATTTGAATGGTCCTTGTAAGCTGAAGAGCTCTGAGGTGTACTTATGTTTTCTCTAGTTAGGCTACATTGATTGATTGATGCTTGCAGATCAACAGATTTATAATTCTCCCAGCACGCAGTCCTTTTCAAATCGAATTCGGAACGCTTTTTATGGTCTCCAAGGACAATAAATGCATCCAGTATAAGTTTTAAAGCTAATTCAGTGCAAGGTATTTTTTTCCTGATAGGCTGCAATGCACTGACAAGCTTCACGTATTGGCGCCCAATATTGGAGGAAGTAGAAGAGGGCATAACCTGAAGTACCCTGTAGGGATCAATTACACAGCCTGGAAGCTTGACTTTGGAAGCAGTTAGTATGTCACATAGAGTTAACATGGAACGAACATTATCAATTGCAGGAAACAGCTGATATGCTTGAAGCAAGTGCTTCCTAGCACTGGCGAAGTCATTGCATATCACCATCTGCTCAGCCAGTTCTTTTTCTTTAAGTGCCTGTCGCTTTGCCCTATCCATCCCTAATCTGATTCCGGAAGCCCATTCTTAAAAATACAAAAATAAACTATGATCCTAGTGTCCAACATTTGTACTGTGCTTCCACATATGTCATTCAATTGTAGGAAAGGAAGTAAGTTCCAATTAATTGCGGTTGACGCCACTGAAGTTGACAGAAAAAGGAAGAAGGATAAGTTAAAGTATAAAATTGAAAATCAAGAGAAAGGGATAGTTTGCACAATCACAACTATTTTCGAGCATGGGGAAGATTATCTTGAAAGAACCTCATATTATATCATAACTTGCAAAAGCTTTTACAGGAATTCTGAAAAGTGCGACAAAATATATTTCCCTGCAAATCACTTTGGATGTAGAAGTGAACCAAATAAATGACCTAATACACTTTGCACCTTCAGAAGGTTAGTGATGGCATTCAAGAACATAACTGGCACAGCTAACTGAACTGAATGCCTTTGCAGATAAGATCAAACATCAACATCATATTCAAATTTAAACCCATCATTAGAGAGGTGCTTATGCTATCTTTCCCCAGAACTTTTGGTAGATCTCCAAACATCAATCCATTTCATAACAACCCAAATCACGAAAAAATGCCCTTATGCAAAGCCAAAGAAAATGTGATAATGCCATAATTATGTTGCCGATAATTTCTACGATATCAATACAAGACACATCAATACATACGTTTGCTCTCTTCCTTCATCCACTTCAAACAAGAGGACCATTAAAATTTAAAAAATTAAAACACACAAAAGGAGAAAATATATAGTAAATATACCCAAACACACAGAAAGACAGAGCTGATAACCATTAAGTCAGCTAACAGGGGGGAAAAAGACCCAACTATCTATATCAAGTAAGCTAAGAGGAACAAACATATATAAGCTAACAATGCTGTTATTTTTCTTCAAATTGGAAATGCTAAAGAAACCCACGAACCTAGCAAAAGCTAAAGCTATAAAGTTAATAGAAAACAGAACTTTGATAAGCAACCATTAGCATAAATTGTATATGCAGCCCAAAAAGGCAGGAAAAAAAACCATCAAAATGGAAAGATGACTAACCTGTTCCGTGTTTTCATTTTCTGGAAAAGCCAAAAAAAGAAAGCGAGTTCATTTGCAGAGGAAGCTGCAAATGGTTTTAAGAATTTGACGGACTTGATGGATTCGGATCCCATGTTTTTACTTTTGGGCCTATAGTGATAAGTCCGCTTGAATTTGACATGAACTCAACTTGATATTGCACATAATCGAATTGGATTGGGAAATTTACATCTTTCACAGTGAGTAGAAAGTTCTTTTTAATTATACTGATAAAAATTATGTGTTTTCAATCTCATACCAGTTTTTTTTCAAATGTTAGATTTTACTGTATATTTAACATATTTTTTATTTAATTAAGATATTAAATTAATAATTATTTTTCACATTTTAAACATAGATTAATAATTTTATTAACTTGCATGACTACTATTAATCTTTATACATGTATTTATTTATTTTTAATCATTGCTTTACTAACTTAATTAGTAAAAAATATGTAAAATTGAATTTAATTAACTTAAGTACCAAAGTAAACATTAGATAAACTTTAATTACGAAAAATATATATATAAACTTGTATTTAATTAATTTAATTAAGGTTATTTACTTTGGTAAACCTTAGGTAGATTTTTTGTAATTTTTAGTTGAGAGATTAATTTGATGTTGGGTAAATATTGGATAAATATTAGGTAAATCTTACATAACTTCAACGTTGATAAATTTTCTTATAAACATTGAGTAAATCAATGGTATAACTTAATGTTGGGTAAATATTAGATAAATATTAAGTAAATCTTACATAACTTCAACATTGATAAATTTTATTATAAACATTGAGTAAATCAAAGGTATAACTTGAATAAATTTTTAATAAACGTTTTGTGACTTTAATTTTCATTAATTTTATAGTAAATATCGAGTAAATCTTAGATAAATATTGGATAAACCTTACGTAATTTCAACTTTCATTAATTTTGTGGTAAATTTTAAGTAAACATCAGATAAACATTGAGATAAGTTTTGGATAAAATTCTTGTAAACTTTAATTTTCATTAATTTTTTAGTAAATGTTGAGTAAACTTTGGGTAATTCTTGATAAATCTTGAGTAAATCTTATGTAATTTTAACTTTCATTATTTTTCTTGCAAACATTAAGTATAACTTGAATAAACTTTAAGTAAATTTTTGATAAATTTTATGTAATTTCAATTTTTATTAATTTTTTTTATAAATATTTTGTAACGTCTGCGATATAGATCCTGACTGTATATGCGTATTACTGTCGTTTGTACCACAGTACGGAGGCGTATTGACCAAAGTCTAAATACAAATATATGAGTGTGAGAAATCTAATTTAATATGACAATATGATATTTAATATGAATATTGAGTTGATTTGATGAAACATTGTGATTTCATGTCATGTACGTAAATCAAGACAACAAATTGAGCCAAGAATATTGGTTTTCGCCTAGCAGTAAGAATTCGAGTTAAGCATATCATAATGGGGAGAATAATATTTTAAAATTATAGATGAAGTTATATGTAGATATTTTGAAGTTAAGGGCTCCGATTTGCAGAAATAATGTTTCAAATGCAAATTTATTATCCGATATTCCGATTGAGAGTTAAATATATGCGTTTACTATCGCAATAATACTAAGGTGATCACAATTAAATTCTAAGATTTTTAAAACTGATAATTTAGAAATCGGACTTCAAATGAATTTTTATAAGCATAATTTAGAAAATTGACTAGACCATAAAAACATAATTTTCGTATTAGTAGTCGTTTTGTAAAATCGGAAAGACCATTCCTAAGAGAAAATTTTTCTGAGAATATTGGTATATTCAATTTGAGGAGATAAAGTCATTTGAAATATGAAATTTAAGAAAATAAAATTGCATAAGTACTAAATTGAAAATTTGAAAAGTTAGTGGAAAAAGTCCAAAATCAAAGTTTATTTTAGATTAATTTGGATAAAATCCAAAATATCTTTTTGATTAATTTTAATTGACCAATAGGAGCAATAATTAAGTTTAATTAAGATTAATTAAGTACTAATTAACTATAAAAAGTAAAAAAAAAATCAACAATTCAACGTAAAAAAACTCATCATTTTCTTCTCCTTCTTCCTTTCCATGTCTAACAAGCTATTTCCCTTAATTTTTTTCAATTTTTTCTCATAAATTACCATAATGCAAGTCTAAGTAGGTATAAGGAATTAAGTAGTAGTGAATAACATATTTTTGGAGAAAAATTAAATATTAGTAAAAAAATATAAGAAAATTTGAGGTGAGATTTTTTTCACTTTTCTTTCAAAATTTCATTCATTTAAGTTGATTTGAGTGATTGTTTTAAATAAATTTTACTTTGGTGGTGTGTTTAATGTTGAATTTATGAAAATGAAGAATTAAAATTTTGTAGAAAAATTATGGAAAAAATAAATAAAAATAGACAATGAGTAGAATGAGACTTGAGGAAGATGGATATGATGAAAAATTAATGAAAATAATTTTTAGAAATTTTTGTGGAATTTTTAGAAAATTTCTATAATTATGACCGAATTTTTGAAAAATTATTTTGAAAGATTTGTGCTATAAAATGATGAAAATTAAGTTAAATGGAGTGTTTGGAAGTGGAAAATAATTTTTGGAATGAATGAAATATTTAATAGAATTTTTGGCGAATTTTTGGCCTAACTATTGAAAAAATTATTGGAAATAATTGAATATTATTTTAGTTAAATTGGTGATGGAAAATGTAAAAAAATGAGTTAAAGAGATCATAGGAATTTATTTGGAATTTTTAAAATATTTATTAAATTAACAGGAAATTTTGAGTGGAAAAATAGATTTTTGGAGAAAAAGAAAAAATGAAAATAAAAGGAGAAAAATAGTTTGGAGAAGAAAAAATAAGGAAAATAAATTGTTTACAAAAATAAAAAATAATAATATTGGAAAAAAATTTGGTGGCGCCGGAAAATGTGTTGGTAACCGAAGTTTCGAATTATGTGTTAAACGCGTGTAACGAGAAAAAATAATATCGATATGAGATTTTGATATATAAAAGTAGAAAGTATCGAAGTGTTTTATTTTTAACAGAAAAATACATTAAAGATGACTATGTAGTTAATCATAAATTATTATTGCTCATGTGCATTTATGAGACCAAGGCCAAAGGCAGATCGGAAAAAAGAGCAAGCAGATATTGACACATGAAAATTAATGTATGTACAATAATTTATAATTTTAGCCATTAAATGTTTGAAATATGGTTTTAATGAAGTTTTGATTTAAATGGGTTTATACGATGAATATGAAATTGATAAATAATTATTTATGACAAATATTAATACAAAAAAATATATTTTTGTGTCTTATTTACTTGAATGATAAAATAGTTTGAAATATTACGGAAATTCATATTTGACAAAAATTTGATATTTTAGTTCATATATTAGCATAAATAATAATTTAGGGAGTTATTGACATGTCAATAGGATTATTGGTCCAGTGGATTTTTTGTGACCATATATTATATTTTACGGTACAGTGAGTTTTCTATGATCGTATAATACATATATTAGGTCAGTGGGTTTCCAGGGACTGTATGATATATTTTATTCACATTGTTTTCTCTGATCCGATTGGTTTCTTGGAATTATTAAATAATGCATATCATTCTTTTTATTGTAATTAGTCTATGATGATTTAATATATAAGTATGACAAGAGTTTTTTATAAATTTATGATATTGATGAATGATTTTATATTTGATATTTTCTATAAATGATTGCTATTATAAATTATTGCACCGCTGAGTTGCTCAGTGCGAAAGTTTATTTTTCTCTCACTCAAGTTTAAAGTAAAGATAAATTAATAAACATTATAAATATAAAATCACTAATAGTAGACCCCACAATATGGAGCGAAGTAATAGTAATAGTCATTCTGAGCAGGTTGACCTTTTCTTTTATATTTTGTTATTATAACATTAGTGAAGTAAGTTAAAAAAATATATGAAATACTCATATACAGGAGATTATAAGTAGAGAGCGAATTTGGAGTTATATTGTATATATTCTTATTTTATATCTTCTTCTACTTAAATAAAAATGTTACAGTATTTTATGTAATTGTTTAAATATTTTGGTATTAGTTTTGTAAATCGTAATACTATTTATTAGTCTGGTATACGACGGTGTATATGGAAAAGTAAGAAATATTACACATTTGGTAAATATTGAATAAATATTTGATAAATCTTTTATAAATTCAATTTTTATTAATTTTGTAGTAAACTTTTGGATAAATCTTAGGCCAATTTTGGGATTTTTTTTGTAAATATTGGTAAATATTGAGTAAATCTTATGTAATTTTAAATTTTATTAATTTTCTGATAAATATTAGGTAAATCTTAGGTATAACTTGAATAAATCTTAAGTAAATATTTTATAAAATTTTTGCAGTTTCAATTTTTATTAATTTTACGGTAAATGTTTGGTAAAACTCAAGTAAATATTGGATAAATCTTAATTTTTAGTATTTTTAAAAAAATTATATTTTTGAAAAAAAGCTTTGAAATGCAATTTTTTTTTGTAATATTTATTTTTT
Organism: Balakata baccata; assembly: GCA_949630135.1. Lineage (NCBI taxonomy): Eukaryota > Viridiplantae > Streptophyta > Magnoliopsida > Malpighiales > Euphorbiaceae > Balakata > Balakata baccata. Next base: position 13,790 of record CATIWF010139377.1, read on the forward strand.
TTTCATGTTTTTATAAAATTCCCAATTAGATGTCATTAAGAGAAAATGATATGATTAACATCTCTTAAGAAATAATTATTCAAATATCAATAATTTTTTAAAATAATAAAAGTGTCAAGTTGATTTAAACATATTTTTACTAATCAAATCATTTTTAAATTAATAAATAATTATATTTAAACAAATTAATTATGATACAATCGCATCTTTAGCCACTTTAACTTTAAAAATATATAATTATATTCAAAAAATATATTAAAAGATGGAAAACTTCTTCTCTTTCTTCTTTTAAATTGAAAACAGAAAAATTAAAAAAAACAAAAAAGAAAAGTATTTATACAATTATTCCCACTAATCACATTTCCGGGCTCCTCTAGTCAACTATTCCTCTTATTTTTCTCATCTTCCTTCTTTTCTTTGTTTTTTTATTTTTGTTGTTTAATTATAGAGAGTATCAATAAGAGACTCAAATTCGGATATGCTTGACTTTAGAATGGTGATAGACTCGGTCTATTTTCGCAGGACGTCTTCTTCCGATGGTATTTTTATTCTCATAGAAACATGCAATTGCAGTGATTAATTTAATAGAAACGATTTTCATACTTCATAAGCAATCAATGTTCCCTATTTTTTTTTATGATTGCATGTGGGAATTAGATTTTTTTAATTTTTTTGGTTCTTCAATTTTTACTCTTATCTTTCTCTATTTTTCTGTTATGCGAATGATATTCAGAAACAATCAATTTTTCCTCTGTTGATGTCATTTCGTTCCGATACGTAGGCCTACGAAACAAAAATAGCTGAAGAATATAATGTTAGTATGTTTTTAGGGATGGCAGATAGAGATGCAAGATGGATGGGCAAAAATTGTACTTTGCATGGTGATTACTTTGAAATTGAATGGTGATACAAGATGGATGGGCAAAAATTGTACCTTGCATAGTGATGACTTTGAAATTGAATGGTTATGATGAAATCATGGGTCATATTTTTATTCGTAATTATAGGTTTAGATATGTATCTGTTTTGAAATTTAGTATGAATTTTTGTTTGGTTTAAGATTCTTTAGATCCGAGATTTTGTTTATTTATGTGCTTCATTTTATAATAAAATGATAATAATAATAATAATAATAATAATAATAATAATAATAATAATAATAATAATAAAGAAGTATATAACTAACATATAATTCACATATATTTCTCAATTGTTTATTTTTATTTCAAATTTGAATCCAATTGAAGAACACAATATTTATCTCATTTTATCATTATTCATATATGCATATAATATACATTTAACCAAAATATAAAATTAAGATTATATGTTTGCGAAACTTTATTGTTATTTTAAAAATATAATTTCATAATTTTTTTAATTCATACACTTTACATATATTCCACATATACCACATATAATTTCGTACAACTGCAATTTAATCCCTATGATAAATTTTATTATTTTTAATCCCATCAATTTACAATTTTTTTAATAATATAACTATACATTTTTTACTAATCATATACTATATTATGCTATATATGCCTACATATACGATAATATGTAATTTATATAATTTTAAATGTATAATATTTAAATAATAATAAAATAATTATATATATATATAAAGGAAATAAAACCATGTAGCAAAGGTTGTTAATTAGGACATTCATTAATATAATTTATATATATAGTATATAAAAGGAAATAAAAACACATGAAAATGATAAAATAGCTCCAAATTATTTCTTTAAACATGCCTAAAATTAAGCTTGCTAATAGTGGCAATTAAAGCATAAATTTTCTTAGTTAATTGTGACAATAAATTTTACTATTGATATTTATAATATTTTATATTTTTATCTTGTTACTTGTGTCCCTCGTCATAAAAGCTTAACATAAGCCTAATTGAACTCAACTATTGATGAAATTATCTAGTTTAAAAAAAAATCAAATCAATATTGAAAATATTTATTGATTATAAGTATTTTTTCATTCGTAGGCCTAGTGAATATGATATTAGTAGGAATTTAATATTTATGAATTTAATATTTATGGTGAATACACTAGACTATTTAAATTATATAGTTTACTGTTCCCTCAACTTTATAATAAAAAACAATAAAAAACGAGGTTAAATGAAAGAAAAATGCTATTTATTCCAATATTTTTTATATCAACTATTGTTCAATTTGTATTAAAATAGAAAAAATGTCATCTGTCTCAATTCTTTTTGTCCCAATTTGTATTAAAATATTTATATTTTAATATAAATTGAATAATATAAATAAATGAGTGGTTAATGTATGAATATTTTAATACAAGTTGGAATAAAAAATACTAGAATAGTAGTATTTATTTTAAAATAGTTTCATTTTCTCTTAATTTTTTTCTTCTTTTCCTTTCTAGTTACCATATTTTTTCAGCAAAAAGAAGTGATGTTTGACTATTATTAGCATCAAATCACATCTCTCCATTATTTTTTATCGATTTGTTTCTAAAATAAGTGGTTATTTCACATATTTATATTTATATTTTGTTTGTTTTATTATTCATAATTTTTTTATCTTTTTGCAGCATTTGGTTTTATTTTGTTATAACATTTTATTTTCATCATCTTGTTACGACGTTTTTGTGTGTTGGCGATTCAGATATGTAAAATGTTTTCGATTCAATAGAAATAACAAATCATATTATGGTCGTCAGTATATTACAGAACTTGAATTATATGTATTATAGTCACTATAATATTATCAAATTTATAGGTTTTTAGCCGATTTATTATGTTATTAACTTATATACTGTGAATTTTTTCAATATTCCATTCTAATATAGTTTTTAGCGGATTTGTATTGGTTTATATCTTGAATCAATAAAATTATTTTATTTATAAAAAAAAATATATTAAAATACAAATATTTTAACACAGGTAAAAAAAAGTTTAGATAGGCAGCCAACAATAAATGTTAAGCTTGCATGCAAAATTTTGAAATTTTATTATATTTTTTGAAAAATTTGTGGGATAAACTTCCAACTGAATAATTTGGAAACTTGCAATAAGTGATGAAAGATAAACAAATGAACAAGAGAGGGGGAAAAATAAGTAGGATAGGATCCCATATTTTGATCACTCTCTCAAACAGAGCCCTAAGAAAAGGCGCGTAATGGGTTTTATTTTTTTCAGCGACAAGCTATGAAAATTCGCAAACGGAAAAAGGCTTCCAAATCTATTCTAAGCAAAACACTAGAAAGAAAAAGCTTTTATTTCGGAAAATTATCCTAAGAGAAAAAGCACATAAAACAAAAACATATTAATTCTCCAAAAACAAAAAACAAAAATTTATTTTCTCTCTGTTTCTTTTCCTATCTCTCCTTCTGCATTGCATTTGATAAAGAGACCGGAAAGCAGAACGAAGAACGATTCCGAGATCTCTGTGCTGAATTTTTCAAAATGAATTTCGCGAAACTTGATGATTCGGCAACAGGTTCATGCTCTCTTGAATTCTTGTTGATTTAAGCTTCGCCTTCTTTATCAAACTCTTATTGATGAGTTGTTTCATTAAGTAGATGCAAGTCGTGGAAGAAAATGCTGAGCTATTGAGGGGAAGTTGTTTAAAATTCATTAAAGGATGTCGTAAGTACACGTAGGTTCATCTTCATATTCTCATTTTTGGTTGTCATCTGCTTTAATGTATACATGTCTTTGAAGCTTCAACAGAATATCTCTTTCTTAAATTAGGATTTCTCTTTTATATGGTTGGTTCTGTTAAATTCTCAGAGAAAGGCTTGGAGAGGAGTATGATGGAGATGTTACTTTTGCAAGTGCTCTCGAAACTTTTGGAGGAGGGCATAATGATCCTGTTTGTGTTTCCTTTGGAGGTCTTCACTTTTCATTTTCATCCGATTTCCTTGATGTTCGATACTTCGATGGTTAAAGAAGATTTGTTAATTTTACATTCTTTTGTACCTTTGGTTATCATTTCCCTCTTCTTCTGGTAAGGTTCCATCTGTAATTGCATTTTAAGACCGCTGTACAGTATAATTTCATTTGCACAGTCGACATATCAGTCTCAACAAAGAGAAATCGTTTTTCCTTGATTTGTTCTTTTTTTTTGGAAAAAAGAACACTTATTGAGTCGGCTGGTTTTTGCAGTAGCGAGGCTAGTTAATAGTACATAGCTAGGGCGATCGTCGATTGGGCTCAGTTGAATACTTGTCAATTTGTTCAAGATAGAATAGCACTTCACAAATCATCCTGTAGCATATTTAGGCCTTTTTTTTTTTTCCTCTCTATGTGACCCTTAAATGACCAACATGAAGTTATGTCTCATTGCGTGGCCTATATATGTATTCTATGTTCAATTTAATTCTTAATGTTTTTACTGTTTTGCAAGATAGAACATATATATCTATAGTTTTGGGCCTGCAACCAGATAAACAGCTCAACATGTTTGCTGTTAATACTTAAAAGAATTTTGTTCTGTATTACTCAGGCCCTGTTATGAACAAATTTACAATTGCTTTGAGAGAAATCGGGACATACAAGGAAGTTCTCAGGTCACAGGTAACAGTTTTGTGCCATTTTCTTTTCCTGGTGACACCATGAAATATTGTAACTTATATCCTAACTAATAGTTCTAATTGGATTTCTCAGATTGAGCACATTCTAAATGATAGGTTGTTGCAGTTCGCCAATGTTGACCTGCAAGACATCAAGGTGCCATACCATGTATTTGTTGTGGAATGAATATGGTGTTTCTACATATGTAGGGCTATACTCTGTAATTTTCTTCTGTATAGTCCAGAGAAGGTGCAGAAATTCTTTTGGCCACTATCCTATTTACAGTGCAAGTGATATTTTACTTTTCAATGAGCATGTAATTTCAAAGTTGAATTCCAAGTAGATTGAGATGTTGATGTGGTTTGCATAACAAATGTTGCTCAACTAGGTTCATTCTTATTCCTTAATATAGTTTCTTAGAATTTCATGAATAACTTTATTATTGATGTTTGTTCACCATCAGTGTAGAATTATTAAATGATTTCTCACAGTCAATTGTTTAACTCCGTCTCTACCAATTCTTTACTCTTAGCTTTAAAAAAAATCTTGCATTGGTGCAGGAAGCCAGAAAACGTTTTGATAAAGCTTCCCTCATATATGATCAGGTTCGTCTTGCATCTCCATGTTCTATTATATGACTCGAAATGTTAAACAGTTATCCTTGAATTTAATGCACAACTTGATATATTTGCATTTTGATTTTTCTTATTACCAATTAGAACGAGGAAAAAATCTCAGAATAAAGGGACCTTAATTGGTTGATTTCTCTGCATCTCAATATCTATTAAAGGTTAAGATCCCTTAAGAAGCGGAATGGCTTTGTTGATTCCCACTAGATCTTCTAATGTCGTCTTCAGATAATTATAATTAAAATGATGTTCTGGCATTTCCAATTTCCATTCCTAAATCTGCTTCACTTTTTTGTTGTTTTAAGTTTAATAGGTACAAGCAATAGCATCGCGTTATGCACTTTAAAGTTTTCATGATTGCTTTTAACCTTCTCTTCTCGACCTCAATACTTAATGCCAACAGCATGTTGTGTTTCAGGCACGTGATAATTTTCTCTCCCTGAGGAAGAGCACAAGGCTTGATGTAGCTGCTCCTATAGAGGTATATGGAACAGTAACTTATAACTTCAAAGTGCTGTTCACTCTGTTGGTTCTAATTTGGTAAGGATATTCCAGGAAATATACAATGCAAGATGCTCTTTTGAGCAAGCACGCTTTAATTTGGTAAGTTGATGCATCCAGAAATCTTTATCAATCTACCGAGAAGAACCAATTTGGTGTTAAACTTGAAGGATGCTTTTCTAATCCAGGTCAGTGCTCTTTCTATTGTTGAGGCCAAGAAAAGATACGAGTTTCTAAAGGCTGTTAGTGGGACAATGGACGCTCATCTTTGATACTTCAAGCAGGTATTCTTGTTGATAACATGGTCATACCCAGTCTTGTAATAATATGTGAAGCCGCATATGCTTGACCTCAAAATTCTTTATTCTTTCAGGGCTATGAGCTATTTAATCAGCTGGAGCCTTTTATTAACTAGGTCTCTAAAATTCTACTTGTGTCTTGGAAATTTGTATCAAATGAATTTAAACTTTAGTGTAAGCAATATATCTTCTTAAAAGTATAATTAGTTATAACAAATAGTTAATTCCTGGATAGACAAAACTTGTAAAAACAAGAATTCTACTAGGTACGCCTTAAAAATCTTTTCTTCTTCGTATGCCCTCAATCTTTGGTCTAATAAGCAATTGTTCCAAAATGAGATTTTTGCTGGGATTAACTGTCTACTTCATCTCACACATCTTATTATGTCTGCCATCCATGGAGAGGATCAATTTTCTGTTACTTCTCAGATTTTGGTCAAGCAGCAAAATTTAATGGGTCTCATCATCTATTGAGGTTCGCCTGTCTGGTGCCATGAAATCTGATTAAGATACAGTTCCAGAGTCAAAAGCCAGGAGCAAGTTCTATCTGAAAGCATTTTGTTCGTAGTCTGATATCTGACCTGTTAATTTCTCACAGTTGGAGTACTAATGATTGGTAGTACAGTGCAGATCTTGGCTATGCACAACAGTCTAGAGAATGCTCCAACTATGAGCAAGTGTCTCTTTGTGAAAGGGTGCAAGATTACATGAGGCAGATTGATCAAGAAAGTAGGCACTCCTTAAGTGGAGGCATTTGTTCTCCAATGCGAGATAATATGCGACCTGGTGCTAGGAATTCACAAAAAGTGATAAGAGGCAGTAATGCAATCTGCAGCAAAGGGGAAGGTGTCTGAAGTGAACTCTACCTTCCGATTTTCTTTCTGAACTGAATCCTTAGATTTGCCAAGCAATGGTTTATCTTTAATGTAGCTTGCTTAATGACTAGTTAAGACTACATTTTCTGCAGGTTCAAACCATTCGACAAGGATATTTATCAAAGCGTTCCTCAAACTTGAGAGGTCATTGGAAAAGAAGATTTTTTGTTCTTGATAGTCGAGGAATGCTGTATTATTATCGGACACGTTTTAACTGGACATCTGTAAGTTGTGAGTTTTCTTTCTTAGTTATGGCCTCATAAGCTGTTTACTGACACCAAGCACCCTATTTCAGCCAGCTGGAAATCAGTCTTCTGTGCAGAGGAATGTTTCCACAGAAAATGGCCCTGAGCTGCTGAGTCGGTGGCTTTCTTCTCATTATCATGGTGGAGCGAATGATGAAAAATCCGTCGCACGTCACACTGTAAACTTGTTAACATCAACAAAAAGGTCAACGCAGATCAGTCAGATTTAAGATTCTGCTTCAGAATTATTTCACCAATGAAACTTTATACTTTGCAGGTGCTTTTTTAAAAATCAGCATCAACATATAACTTAGATATTCATTGATGAATCTAATAATACCTGGAAAAACGTTTTCTGTGCTTGCAATGCAGGCAGAGACTGCTGTGGATCAGATGGACTGGATTGATAAGATTACTGGCGTGATTACTTCATTATTGAATTGCCAGATACCTGAAAGAGTAAATATTGGTAATTTTAGTTTTACAAGTTAACCTTCGATTGTATATTGTCATTCATTAGTATAACTCAATTATTTGTCAGCGTCTTTCTACTAGTCACATGGGAAGTGGTGATCATATCTATGTGGGCGATAATGGCTCCTTATATTCCCCTGACCGATATCAGACAGAAATTGAGTTGATGCCTAATTCTATAACCCCTAGATGTCATTTACATTCATCTAAAAATCCACAGCAGGAAGAATTTGGAATGAGATGCGAAAAGCCAATTGATGTGTTAAGGAGCGTACCCGGAAATGACAAATGTGCTGATTGTGGTGCACCTGAACCTGACTGGGCATATGTATTGAATGCTCTGGTGCTCATCGCAATCTTGGCGTACATATATCAAAGGTAATTTATCGAGCTTTATTCATTTCTTTTCTTGTAGTTAGATAGGTCCTGTCCACTTTTTCTGTAAATGTTTGAGGATTGGCACCGGAACTTTCCGGTTAAAGCCAGTGTTTTAGAGTAATATACGATTATAGGTCTACGGACTTCAGGAACCTAAATAAGCAAATTATGTTGGTGGGTATTTGTGACAATAAATAAATACTAACTAGACCATCTTGCAGAAGTTACAAGTTGCAGAAAATATCTCTGTATGAGTATAGAGTACGCAGATAAACATGAAATTGTTTTAGTTGCATGTTATTTCAGTGGTTTGACACTGAAAATCAGCAGTATTTCTCGTTGAAAATATTTACACAAACTTGTTGAGAAAACACGTGAATTACTTTCGATTTATCTGCCTACAACAAATTCATCCTAATTACTTGGTCAATTCCAGTAAAAGTTAAATCAGGAATCAACAAGTATTTCTTCCACTCCAATAACTGTCCGTCTATGCAGCAAGACAATAATAAACTGTGAAAACAAATATAGAGTACATAATATATATATATATACGGTACAAGTGACTATATAAGGGCAATTGAGATTTGAGAATGAAATACAAGAATTTCGTTCTATTTGTCTTAAGAATGAAAAATAAAAAAGATAACTGGGATTTTTAAATTTGTACTTAGTTTTGTTTTATTTATTTGTTAACTTTGTTCGTCTTGGGCTTAGTTTGTTTTGGATACTTGGTTTGCACTTTATTCTATTTCCATAGATTTGCTGGTAGCGTACAAAGTAGGCGCAAATTATATGCTTTGTCGAGGTAAATTTTATCAACGGTACTTCAATTATGTAAATTGTAACAATTCAGTACTCTAAAAATTATTTGTAACGCAAAAGTACTCAAATTATGTAAATCAAGATTATTTGTAATACAAAAGTACTTCAACTTTTATTTTGTAATTAAATAGTACTTTTGTCTTCAACTATTGGGTTATCTGGAATATATGAGATGTGTGTTCACGGTAATGTCAAACTTTCTACAACCAGCTTTGTAGTGAATGGTGATTTTAGGAAATTCTTCAAGAAGAAAGATGGACTTTATAGGGGACAAGGTGTTGATGAAGCTCAGTTGTTGCTAGAGTGTGAAATAGCGTTCGCACATAAGGTGTTTGATGAAAGTACTAAATGGAATTTGGTTAGCTGCAATGAAATGGTCATTGGGAATACAAGGGTAGGAGTGGTCCAAATGGCTTTGAGAATGTTTCTGAAAATGCAGGAGTTATTTGAGGTGGTACCTTTTTTTACCAAGTCTGGACCTACAACACATGGGCTTCAAATGGGTTGTAGGTGGATTGCTGATAATCACATTGATAGAAAATATTTAATGGTTGGCTGCTGTGATCCAAACCGGACTTTGCATATTTTTGGATGCAAAGATGGTGTTTTACAGATTCATGCAAAAGTGAACAGTACATTAATTGACAATTGTGCGAAAGTGGGTATCGAATTTGTGATTGGTGTGGCTGCTTGCGTGGTTGAAAATTACAGAGGTATTGAACCACAAGACTGGGGTTTAGTTCTATCAATATCTGGGGACAACACTGCAGGCTGCCAATTATATTTGAACAAAGCTGTTTCAAGAGCCTTATTGGGCAATGGAGGTGATCTTGAGGACAAACTTACGGTTGTTTATGATTCAGACCTAGAAGAATTTCAGGAACCTTATTTACTGCAATCACATGACTTCCACCTTGAGGACAAGGTGAATGTTTAGGGGGAAAGTATTGATAAGCCCCAATATGCAGCATATGTGCTCATGGGAGCTGGGTAGTGATGGATGGGCTGATCAGTGGTTGAGCTATATTTGTTATGGTTTTGCTGCTGGATAGGTAATTGAGGGTTGTCTAGAATGTTCAGAGTCCTTTAAGGGGTAGAATAGAGATTGTGTTTAGAGTTGGTTGTTTAGGATTGAGTGATGGAAACTATATATAAGGGCAGGTTGTTAGAAAGAGGGCATCCAGAATATTTTGTAAAGAAAAAGTCCTTGTGACTGTGGAGAGAACAAGCCTCTCGAAAGCTTGTAGTTCCTTGTTTCCAATTCAATACAATATTTTCTTTTGGGTTTATTTGTTGTGATTCCTTGGTTCCTATCAATGCCAACTATAAAGCTTTCTTGGCAAGTCTTCCTAGTCCTTCAGGCAAACTTAAAAACAAAATAAAGTGTCATGTTGTCTTCTAGTGATATACCCTAATTATATTATGGAAAAATTATTATGTCTCCCAGTAGTTTGATATAATACATTAGTGCTTCCCTGACATTTGAAAAATATACGATTTGTCCTATGTAATTTGACATAATACACCAGTAACTTCCTGATATTTAAAAATTATACTATTTATCTCATGACGTTTTGATATATTATATTAGTACTCTTTGCAAATTTAATTTACTAGACTAACATTCCTCCGAACAAAAGAGAATATTCTTTGTTACTAATATATTATATTATTTTTCAAATCTCATGGAGATACTAATGTATTATGTCAAATTACAATGAGCAAATAATATATTTTTCAAATCTCAAGAAGGTACTAGTGTATTATGTCAAACCAGATTTTATATTATATAACTACATGAAAAATTAAGGCAATCAATGAGCATCCACAATAACTGAAAGTGCAAAGTGTAACAAGTATATATGACTTAGAATTTGTTAACCAAGCTAAATAGTGAAGCAACTGCCTATGGTCTAACCCACTGGACTAAGAAGCAAAGTGAACTTACTAGAACAAGGAATAGACTGAATGAATCTGCCTTTTCTAACTCCCAAGGACAGCAATGATTCAGCTGATGTAGCCGCACTTCGAACTTCTCTCCAACAGTGAATGAATAGATAACTTGTGATGCTTATATATATATATATATATATATATATATAAAGAAAAAGTTTCTTGCTTATGATGCTGTGACATGGCTTCCTTTTGTTCTACGTGTCAGATTAGATTTTTAGAATCCTCACCTCCAAATGTGTAAAAATATGCTAAAGGCCATTCTTATAAATCCCTCAAGGTGAAGGAATTTTGTGGGGTCCAACGCATTAAATAAATTCTTCTTTGCCCATGCTTTGTCATGTATACCACATTACCTGCTTAAAAAGTTGAGATCTCTTTATAACCATTTAGCCCTCTAAATTCAACAACTGAGTTTTTGAGGTTGCTCTTAGGTTTCTGCATTTGCTGCCTGCACCACCAATTTATAGACACTCCATTCCAGTCTTCATCCAAGCCAATTGACAAAATAATTCATCCTATTCTTCCCTCCCACTCTTTCCCTTTTCACGAGGTTTAACAGTCAAACAGCAAAACTCAGTCAGTATAAGGTACGTACTAATCATGGGCAGGATAAATTCATTTCTAAGTTACTGAATAAATCCCAGGAAGCTGGAGATGAAAAAATTCAAAGGAGCAAAGATCCAATTCTCTCTCCAGCAATCAAGTTTGCCCTTGACAAGCAACTCCAAATGTGGTTTGCTTCAAGTAATCGTCAGCATTTTCAGCGTTCCTACTATCTTGGTGTTCATTGATTAAATCACTTAGCGCAATTGTGTTTGGAACCCATCTAAACTTGACAATGCAATCCAAAAACCTCATTGCTTCGTCTCTCCTTCCACCTCTGTGTAAATGGCAAACCAGAGTTCTACAAGTTGGAAGACTGAGCTTAAGTCCTCGCTCTTCAATCTCATCAAGTAATTTCAGCAATTCCGAAGCATCATGATGTTTGAATAGAGCGTCAATTAGTAAATTATACACATCTTCACCCACATTTGCACCCCTTGACAATATGTCATCCACCAGAATTAAAGCTTTAGCCCTGTCACCTTCTTTCAGGTAAGCATCAACCATCACACTCCAGACCACATCATCAGGCTCAATACCCCTCGCAACCATCTCATCAAAAAGGGCAAACAACTCAGCTCTGCTCCCTATCTGGTTGTATCCATTTAGCAGTGTGGTGTAAGTTAAAATATTAGGCATCAGATTCCTTCTTTTCATATCCAGAAAGAGCTGCTCTGCTTCCTTCATTGTTCCTGCCTTGCAATGATAACCCATCACAATTGTGAAGGTAATATGATCTGGTGTTATATGCTTATCAACCATACTTTCAAATAACATGTTAGCCTCAGTCTGCTTCCCTAGCCTGAAAAAGCAATCAATTATAGCATTGAAAGCAGCAGTTGAAGCAATGCCCTTGTCCACTGTTCCTAAGAATAAGGCAAGAGCCTTCTCTAAATCTCCTTCTTTGCAACATCCATTTATTATGGCACCATAGACAAAACTATCAGGTGGAACACCCTCCAATGTCATCTCATCCAACAACTTAAATGCCTCAGTTAAGTTTTTGGATTTGCAATATCCATCTATAATGATAGCATAAGTCACACTATTACGAGCCAAACCTTTTTCTGGAATCCCATCAAACAGTTCCCGAGCTCTATCAATGCCACCTAATTTACAAAGTCCATTGATCAAGGCATTGTAAATGATGATGTTTGGATTTATGCCATTTTGACACATCTCCTCATGAAGTTCCAATGCCTTTTCTAGATCACCCTGCTTGCAAAAGCCAGAAATAAGAGAACTATATGTAAAAACATCAGGCACCAAACCCTTGTCAAGAAGTTCAGAGAACACCCCCATTGCTTCCTGAAGTTTCCCATTCTTTGAGAGGCCATCGATGAGGATGCTGTGACTATCTAAATCTGGAAGCATTCCTCGCTCAAGCATGCATCTAAATGTTGAAAATGCTTCACTACTGTTACCTGCCTTGCAGTGGCCATCAATCAGGGCCGCATAAACAATGCCATTCGGTGCTGTACCATGATCTAGCATCTCCACAAAGTACCTGTCTGCTTCCTGCATTTTCCCAGCATTGCAATATCCATGAACAAAAACCCCATAAGTAAAAACGTCTGGCTTCAATCCATTCTTAACCATTTCAACCAAGTAAGTCCTTGCTTCTTCCATTTTTCCAGCCTTGCAGAGCCCAGTTATAATGGTATTATAGCAGTACACATCCGGTGCTACTCCTTGCTCTGGCATAATTTCTAAAATCTTTATTGCCTCTTCAAATCTACCTTCCTTAACATGGCCTTTTATTAAAGTAGTGTAGATTATGACATTTGGTTTCAGACCTTTAGATATCATCTCCTGAAACACTCTATTTGCCTGTTCAAGATCTCCGCAACTGCACAGACCATTGATTATCAAACCGTAAGTGTAAGCGGTAGGTGCCAGGTTCCTTTCCTTCATTTCAATCATTGTCTTAGAAACTTCTGCCATATTTTGTTTTTTAAAATACCCCTCAATCAAATAATTATAAGTCTGGGTATCAGGTTTTATGCCCAGGGCTATCATTTCACCAAAAAGAGCTTTTGCCTTCTCCGTATCACCACTCTTACACATCCCCTGAATAAGTGCATTATATGTGAAAACATTTAACTTAATTCCTTGAGAAAGCATATCCTCCTTGACCTTAAATGCTTCTCCAACATCACCCTGTTTCATGAATCCATTGATCAAAGCAGTATAAGCAATATGATCAGGCTTCAAACCCATGCCATGCATCTGTTCCAACAGCAGTTTTGCCTCACTAGACCTCCTCTGTTTGCAAAATCCATCAATAAGGGTAGAAAAGGTGTAATTATCTGGCACCAAACCCTTATCAACCATGGACTTCTTTAGTACCATAGCTTCACCGACATCCCCAGCTCTACAGAGACCACCAATCACTACATTGTAAGTAACCGAAGTGGGACTACAACCTCTCTCTTCCATATCAAAAAGCACGTTTTTCCCCTCCTTAACATTCCCTTCTCTGCAATGTGCATTAATCAAATTTGTATAAGTGTATACATCAGGTACCAATTTAGCTTCTAATATCCCATTATACACTTGCCAAAACAATTCCAATCTATTTCCCTTCAGCAAGTCCTTCAACAATGAGTTACAGCAAACTATATCGACCACAAACCCATGTTTTTTGGCTCCTAAAAAGACACTAGAAGCCTCATTGAGAAGCCCCTTCTTCTTATAAGCATTAATCAACACTTCAATAACCTCTACTCTGCTACGGAACTCTTTACACCAATAAAGAATTGAATCCAAAATCTCCCCGTGCGGCCTAGGGATCATTATCATTCGTTCCAAAACGCCACTGGCGGGACCAAAAAGCCTCGAATTGGAAAGAATTATTACAATGATTGAAAATGAGTGAAGGTGTTGAGAAATACCGATTCTAGAAGTGACCCAATTGAAGAAAGCACAGAGCCGTTTAGGATCAGAGACCTGGTTTTCTTTAATAACTGAAAGAACCACATCTGGGTTTAATCTATTTGGTATGGATGACGATTCTATGAGATATTGCCAGTTGTTTTGCTTCAACAACGAGGTGATTTCTTTGACTGTGTCTTGTTGGTTAGTGGTGCTGAAGGATTTCGACTTCAGATAGTGAATATCTAATCTTGAAATCACTGTTCGATTCCGATTCTTGAAGGAATGAAGAGTTTGACGAGAGATAAAACCCATTGTGTTTGGCGATTGTGTAATTACTACAGAGACCGAGAAGTAAAATTGGGGAAGAAGGGAATACGAGTAAGCTGCCTCCGTGGCTATGAGGTTGATGCCAGTCGCCAGAGCGGCATACTAATTAAATAAAGGGAAATTTCAGTAAAAACTTACATTTAACGTCTTAATTACAATATTACAAGCAATATATTTTGGAATAACTCTGCTGGTACCAATTTTTTTTTAGTTTGATACAATTTGAAATCAAATTTTTTAATTATTATAAATTAGTATTAAATTTTTTAAAAATATTATAATTTGATAATAAATTAAAATTTTAGTCAAACAAGATGATGTATCAGTATATAAGAGTACTACATCAATAGTTAATATGCCACATTAATCAGTCAACACGTCGCGTCAGTTTTTTTATTAGAATTTTATCTTTTGGTACTAAATTATAATATTGTTAAAAGATTTTATACCAATTTGTAATAAAGTAAAAATATTTTATACTAATTTATACTAAAATAAAAATATTTGGTACCGATTTGTAACAATTAAAATATTTGATATCAATTTATAATAAAATTATAAAAATTAATATCATTTATGTAATTAGTCTAATATATATATATATTTTTTTTATTTTTTTTTTTCAATTTTACTAAAAATCTTGCAGTAACTTATCTTTCCTTGAAGACTTGGATGACGATAAACCCAAAAAGTGCCCTAACGTAGTGAGCTACGACGTCAACAGAAAGCTATAGAGCTTTCTTAAATAGGTGGTGCTCCAACAAGGTCTAAAAAGAGGTCTCGTACATCTGGTGGATTTCGTATACATTCTTCTCTCTTATATGGTGGTGTGGCGGTATAGGTGAATCGCGAAGATTTCACCGAATCTAGAATGAAATTGGGATCATAACCTAGGTTTTGACTGTGAGAAACGTTATGGTCATCATAATTGATTGCGGCAGCAAAGGGGTCGTCATAGTTGTAATTGGTTGCTATGGTTGGTTTGTTCA